>JAOPJO010000111.1:20060801-20088114 GCA_027123675.1 Molva macrophthalma
CACACACACACACACACACACACACACACACACACACACACACACACACACACACACACACACACACACACACGTTGCTTGGTTTGTAATTAAGTTGGGTAGGAAAAGTTCATTTTTCCACAGCCTGAATGCTTTCCAAATGCTTTCAATTATATCATGCAAATGTATTCACGATTGTACTTGATTGTTGTGATTGTACTGATTTTCAATTCAATTAAATTGACTATTCAGAGGATAGTGCAGGAATCATGCTGATACTCACCCCATGTTTCACAGTTTTTGCAGCATGTGCAGCTTTCTTCTTAGCATCATAGTGCGTGAGAATGTCGATGATGGCCATGAAGTACACCTCTTTCTTCACAGCAGCTGAGAAGTGAAACATAGTGAGTCAGGACGTCTCCTTTTTGCTGAGAGTCACCAAGAACATAAAACCTAATGATGATGATACATTTTGCCAAGTACACCCTTTTTCTATTACAAATATAATATAATTGCCTTTTGGTTGTGACTAATTTTGTTGAAACCAAACTATTTAAACAGCCGCGGACAGTCACTTCCCGTTACCATTTGCATGTATGTTCAAATTTGTGAGTGGCAGGTCCAGATGAACAGAGAAGAATAAAAAGGATGCTGACCAGGTGTTAAGCTAAGCCAATTTGCTGTACGGCATTCAATAGACTGTTTTCACAGAAGTGTCATCGCACACTTCCTCGGACATGGGACAAACACACTAATTATGGGTCTGCTCCTTTTATGTACCAGGGCATGGGTAGTAGACTAATCTTCACTAGTCTAGACTACCTGGGCCGTGTTACATAGCAGGCCCATAATCAGGTATATGGACAACACCTGTGTTTGTCTTACGATGGCACCTCTGTGAAAAGAGTCTATTAGGGTTTCAGCCCAGCAAAAAGAAAATAGTGGTCATTTAAATTGCCGGCTAATAAAACTGTTGACTAAAGGACTGTTGGCTAAAGGACTGTTGGCTAAAGGTCTGCTGGCTGAAGGACTGTTGGCTAAAGGACTGTTGGCTAAAGGACTGCTGGCTAAAGGACTGTTGGCTAAAGGACTGCTGGCTAAAGGACTGTTGACTAAAGGACTGTTGACTAAAGGACTGCTGGCTAAAGGACTGTTGACTAAAGGACTGCTGGCTAAAGGACTGTTGGCTAAAGGTCTGCTGGCTGAAGGACTGCTGGCTGAAGGACTGCTGGCTAACTTGTCCAAAGGTAACCTATTAGCACTACAACGGTCGTAACAAGTTTACCGTCGTGGCTCTTGATTGCGTAGACGTCGACAGAGGGGTCAAACTCTCCCGGGCCGAAGAATCCGCCGAAGTTGAGCGGGTTTCCAGGGCTGTCCGGGGGGGTCCCAAAGGAACCCGGCAGCGCTCCTCCGCCCATTCCGTCGTCGTACTCCTCCTCGTCTCCTGCGGCCTCCACCTCCATCTCCTCCTGCTCCGCCCGCTCCACGTCATGGATGCCCACCAGTAGGCTGTAGTCCATGATCTTCAGAGTGGCCAGGAACTGGGAGAACCAAAACAAAACAAATGCACCCGAACAACGCCAGCCAAATCAGTGCCGTACAAGGCTGACGTCTGCCCTGTGGAGCTAATCTATAGCCTAAATAAAGTGGACGAATACAAATACAATATACACAACCACTGCATTTAGTCAGGTCAGACGCACCGCAGCCAGACACGAGCCTTTATTGGGCCGTGTTAATCGCAACAGTCGTAATCAAACGTCTCCTACCTCTACATCGTGCTTTAGTTTTTCCAAGAAGTACTTCTTGTTGTCATCTCCTATTTGTAACTTGTGGCCCTCGTTCAGGAAGTCGTTGTCCTTGAAGGTCGGCAGTTCCTTGGCCTGGTCGCACGAAAAATGGTTGTTCACACCGTTATGTACAGGCAGAATGTGTGAAGGAAAAATGGTTGTTCACACCGTTATGTACAGGCAGAACATGTGAAGGATTATATTGAATCTATCTTTCCTATGGCAGTGCCAACTGCCAAACTATTAATGCCAAACTGGAAAAATAAACCCAGTATCTAATTTTACACACACGCACGCACGCACGCACGCACGCACGCACGCACATATATATATACCCAGTATATGTAGCCTAAAATGCAAGACATTAGTTGTATTGCTGAAGAAATGATAGGATTGAATTCAGAGGAATCTCCTTAAGTGATGAACATACTGTGATCCAATACAATGTGCACTTATTTTGCTCAAGAGTGTAACTACAGTTAAAACACACCTTCTCCTTATCACTGGCTTCCCTTGAGACAGTAGAACCCTGGGCAGGGAAGAGATCACAGACATAAAAGACAGCTCATTTAAAGTGAATGCAGAGCAGCAAACACTATAATCCTCTTCTCTGTTGTACAGAGTGGTTTCTTATTTTTAGAAAGTGTTATTCGCAAGGACACTGACGGGCCAATTAAGGATGGCTTTTAGTTCACTTAAAAGGAAACAAGAAGCTAGGTTCGACTTAAGCATGAACACAAAACTGTTTTGCTTTTAGGGGGGTAGAAATATGACAGTTTCTCCAGATCACAAGATTTTGAAGATTTAGCTTTTCAAGAAGGCTTATTTTATTCCTTCCTTCATTTGGCAACTCGATTTTGTGAGAGTTGGATAAAGGATGTACATCTCCTCCTTTGCTACGTTACTGCATCATGCGGTGCAGCTTTCGGCTAATTAGCCTACTGCTAACTACATAACAGACAACAGTCAATCATAGCAATATTATTAACACAGTCTAATAACACTTAATTTTCTGCTATGGCAACAGCTAAATTTAGAATGCATCCAGCAGCTTTCCCATAAAGCCCTTGCGAGAGAAGAAAATGGCCCATTTCAGCTCTCAAATAAAAAGCCGATTTCATAACTTTTCGGTTTATATTTTAAGCTGCCATGGCAAAAGCTAAACAGACACAGCGCTTGTAAGCCTACCTTGAGGTCGTACTTGCGGTGTACCGTGAGGCGATGGCTGAATACATTCCGGGTGACCACCATGTAGGTCTCCACGCCGTCCACCGTCAGCCTGTACATGCCCAGGAACTGTGGCAGCAATGTGTTGCCATGACACTCCACTATGAACTGAGACACAAGTTGTTGTTAATCCTCTGCAGGGTAGGCGGCGGGAGCAAACGGACGATGTGTTCAAAAACAATAATGCACTGAACCCGAGGGGGAAGCATGAGAAACGCAGGCTCAATGTTTATTTGCCGTTCGTTCCCACATTGGTCACTGGCAAATGTCTGGCCGGGTCTTTTAAATGAATGCGCAAATATTCTGGCTCACGTACATCTCACTAGCGTGTTCAGCAATTCGGCAGACACTTAATGAATACATTTAGTATGCATTTCCGGCATACATTTCGAATACTAAACCGTTTCAAAACCTTTCAACACCCTTAAGAAAATACACAATAAATATGGCTCAACCCAGTTCAATTGAGTGAAGAGGCATGTCATAATCCTGTCGTTACGCAGGTGGTGAAAGGGCATAAAGCAGGGCACAGCCTTTACCTGGTGGTACTTCTTCAGTATGTTGTGCATCTCGGCAATGTCCTCACTGGACACGGTCTTGATAACGAACCGGTGGTCGTAGCTGGACAGGAAGCGGTTGCCGAAGCGACCCTGGGAGTCGCTGTTGAGTGGGGCGCTTCTCGTCAAGGAATTCTGAGGCGGCACAAAAACGACACACAGATTACAGTCCGCCCATGGCCTCGTTGTAAATAAACGGTGGAAGATCACGGCAGTAAGAGGACTTTCACATGACGGTCACGTCAACAGACGACGGAATCCGTAGAGGACATGATTGCCAGGAGGGAGGCCGGGACGGGTCTGACCTGGTAGTCCTGGTCGTCGATGCAGAACCTCTCTCGGAGGTTTCGGAACACCATGGGACAGTACTCTTTAAACTTGAAGCGGCTAGGAAGGTTTTCTCTGGCAGGCGGGAAGGGAAAGATCACAGTGGTTACCGTGGGAAGTGTCAGCGCCCCAACAATGTTGGATTTCTTTCCGTTTTGTTTTCCATAAACACTGCCGGTATAATACGTATGGGCAGTAGGTTAAGGCTGTTTATTGCTATAAAATTCAAATTTTATGTTTCAGAGTGACCTTCATTCATTAGGTGCTTTAGTTCCGGGGGCAATGCATACAAATACATAATAACATACATTTGTGAACAATTTGATGTTCCTTTCTAATTTAATTTTAGCCTCGCTAACAATAAAGGCAATAAAAGCACGTAAGCTACGCACTGATGAGGCCTAAAGGACTGCTGACTAAAGGACTGCTGGCTAAAGGACTGCTGGCTAAAGGACTGCTGGCTAAATGACAGTTGGCTAAATGACTGCTGGCTAAAGGACTGTTGGCTAAATGACTGCTGGCTAAAGGACATTGGCTAAATGACTGCTGGCTAAAGGACTGTTGGCTAAATGACTGCTGGCTAAAGGACTGTTGGCTAAATGACTGCTGGCTAAAGGACTGTTGGCTAAAGGACTGCTGGCTAAAGGACTGCTGGCTAAATGACAGTTGGCTAAATGACTGCTGGCTAAAGGACTGTTGGCTAAATGACTGCTGGCTAAAGGACATTGGCTAAATGACTGCTGGCTAAATGACTGTTGGCTAAAGGACTGCTGGCTAAAGGACTGCTTGCTAAAGGATTGCAGCTTAAAGGCCTGCTGGCTAAAGGGCTGTTTGCTAAAGGACTGCTGGCTAAAGGACTGCTGGCTAAGGGACTGCAGCTTAAATGACTGCTTGCTAAGGGACTGCAGCTTAAAGGACTAGTATAGATGAATATTCGACTGACAGATCTGCACGGTCTCGGCAGCACATGCACTGTTTTATGAACCTTGCACACTATTTTTAAATATTGCCTTTAATCTGTGCGACAACGGTGGCCTTTCATCTGCCTTGCTTTGTCAAGCTACATTAGAATAAAATGAACACTTCTGCTTTTACTCCACAGAACCACTTCCCTCCGACTGCCTTGAGGAGCAGACCAGGATGCATATATTTTCAGGCCCTTGCATGTATTATTGAGCAGCTATTTTGCTGGTGTCACATTCAATTTGGCCAACTTCCTGTATGAGGTAGTGTGTCTGATGACAGGTCCATCTGCATCATGGTGCATCACAGACCTCCAGTATGCCGTGAACAATATGACTCACTTGTTGACTGCAACAAGCTATCTTGATTTAAAAAGATAGCTTGGGATTGGTTATGGTAGAGCATGAAATCACTGTAGGCGAATGGTGGGAACATGGTAAATCTTCCATTGTATCCAAGCTTAATGTGAAGGAGTGGCCCCTGCATCTTATGAGCCTCTTTTAAAGAGGAGTGAAGGAGAAATGTTGACATCACATTTTTCAGTTGTCAGGTGACTAGTGAGGGCAGCGAGGGAGGTCCTATGAATTTGAGATTCAAGCCAGATGGGAATTGTCACTGAAGTTTAATATACTCTGATCTGTTCTCTCCATTTGATGCTATACATCTTCATGGTAATAACAGCTGATGGCAGTTCAATGTACTTCAATGTAACTGGTCTTTGCTAGTCCAGAAAACAAGTGAATTGCATTGCATAAAGCTAGAAGAAAATGTTATTGAATGTTATCAAACCATATTTCTGTTCATTCAGGTCATGGGGCTCTAGTAATTATTGGGGCATTCTACATTGTCAATGTAATTTACCTAGCAACAGTAAACAAGCAATGCTGTAGGTATTTTAAAGCGATGGTATTTTATGTCTGGACTAGACAAGTACATTAGCTGTCAGAAAACTATATCAGCTGTCAAAAGTTTGCTGAAAACTTAAACAAATAGCCATTTCAAAATCATTAAAACCCTGCTGAATATCCTCTTCCCATAACAAACACACCCTTTTCAGTGGACTGCCCTCTTTCACAGTGTGGGTTATTTGCATTGCAAAGCTGCCCAGTTACAAGCACAGGAACCCCTGTGTGACAAGGCCTATCCTATTTTGATTATTACAGTCACAGATCCATTTTGGATTTACACATTTAAACAAGAAATTTGAATCAGCCTAGCTACCAACAATAACCCTTTATGTAGAACGAATAAAAAAAGAGGCAAAACATTTTTTGATGTGGATACTCATGGAGTTTGCATTAGCTGGGTAAGCTGTTTTGAGTCTAAGAATAACATCCAAGCGAATAGTAGCTAATAGTGGCCGATGTACCTACTTGTTAAATAGGTGGTTGTCCACTTTGATCTTACTGTAGGCTTTAAAGTCGTCTGGCATCAACATTACTGGTACAGGCACATTACTTAACTCGTTGACCTACAAGAGGTGGAGGAGAGACACAGATCAGAACAGATCCTAAAGACAGAAGGCCGAAAAGCATCCGAGGGAAAAAGAGGACGTTTGGTTAGAGGTAAAGAGTTGACATTATTGACAGAAGGGGAGAATTGTTCCAAGAAGGCTGATTAATAAGTTGCACTAGAATTGTATCCCAAAACCACCATATTGCAGGCATAAGACTACTACACACTACTCCCTTGTACAGTTGAAGAAGTTTAAAGAGATAAAAAATGACAACACAAAACGGATCGCGTTAGCTAAACACATTTTCGGTAAAGGATTAGACACTATCATTTTCATGTGGGCCTGAAAGACCCCCGTGAACTCAATTAGGAGCCTGAGTCGTTAAGGTTTAAGGATTGTAAGCACTTGCTAGAGCTCTGCTTCTACTTACAGCACGTCAACAAGCTCTAGTTTGAGTCAACAACCAGGCTCAGCCAGGCGGGGTAATGATTGACAGTACTTCATAAACAAATACAAGAGAGAAGATAAAAGATGACTATGTAGACAGTGAGGGAAAAGCAACGGTCACAGTGATATACTGTCTGACACTAAATTTGATCCAATACAGCCGAAAGCATCACATTATCTTCCCAGTGGACACCCACATGCACCACAAGAGAATTTCATGAATGATGCTCAAAATGTAGTCAAATCCCATGTTTCAGTTTGCATTGGTGTAGTCGGTGTTGGGAGCAGTATTTTAAAGATAAAAATCTCCAAAAGGGGCACCCCGTACTAAAGAATCCAGGTAATCTGTAACATGTGTTACAGATAATGTAATCAAAACATAAAAACTATCCTTAGAAGCCTAATGTCAACTTATAAAGAACTTTGTAAATCGGGCTGCATGTAAGTGTTCAGCCGTGCGATCTGTTATACGGCAGCCTAACATTAGGCTTAAGCAAGAGGCCTGTTTAACATCAACACAAAGCTGTGCCCAACAGCCCATCTTCAACACATTGTCCAGTTTGGAGCCATACACCTTTGAAGAAGCATACATTTGCATAACAGAGTCAGCTTCTGTGTGCTCCCAGAGACTCAAGCATCCCTGATATGACACTACACAAATGATGTTATGAATGAGGTGTCTTGCCAGGATCTACAAACACATTTTTAAATTTGCGTTCTGTAATTCGGATAATTGTCTTTTTGATTTTGTTTATCTGTGATAAATGTTTATTTCTTAGCATTATGAAACCAATATCTTATTTCTGACTGATGCTTGGTCATGGTTCAAACGTACAGGGTATGTTTGCTGTAATTCTGAAATGGTAGTTCAAAGAAGGTTTTTTTATGTATGCGACACTAGGTGGAGTGATTGATTTTCTGGAAAACGGATCAATACCAAATAAAACAAACCACCTGCTACTCAGGCGCGACAGACCGAGCCACTGGGCGCATAACGGCAGAACGATACCACCAACCGCTTGACCTTCACCTGCTTTCCATAGCCCCTATGCCTAACTAAAAATGAATGCAATGTTTTTGGATCTATTTATAGGATGCCGTGTGTCCCTGAATTGCATTGGACGCATGGAATGCTAAACTGAAATATATATTGGGCCGCCTTAATTCCGTCTGGGGACGACTGAGTTTAAAAAGACCTATACATGCATCTGCAGTTGTGGGTCTACTTCGCCTTATAACTTAAGGCTCCGTCTGTCAGACCCCTCCCTAAAGTGCACAGGAAGGCATGCATACGACAACACAGCTCACGACATGGCTACGCAGGGACACAGATGCTGAATTACGTGTTGATACACACTCTGATTGCGAGTGTATATATGGTGCTGTGCATTCATTGCTGAGGAATACCATTCAGCACACCGAGTCGAGGTTTTAGCAATCTTACATCTTCTAAAGCATGTTCCATACACATAAAATCACGACACACACCAGTGGTCGGTAGGTTAAAAAGGGATCTGAACAAGGAACCTCTCTGAATGTAGCCTACTCAGAACTTGGCACACATCCTTGTAATCGACACAAGGGATGTGCAGCAGCAAAGTTTACTTGATGGATGAAGGCAGCTGACCAAAAGGCAGACTAGCTTAAGCTAAATCAAAACAGCAGGCATGAGATACAAGTCACATCTGAACGAACACGAACAATTAAATTGTTTACCGTATGGTTGACACCCCACATTAATACGCTGAGAATAGGCTCACTTGCACGGAACAGTTTCACTTTTTGTCCTATAAAATGTTTCTTTTTCGTCTTGGTTTTGCTAGCGCTTACAGGCGCTACGTTGGTACAGTTGGATGACATGTCTGTGGCTGGTAATGAGGCGACGCGACGCGGCTCTGCTGCGTTCAAGCTAACCCTATAGCATGTATACACTTGATTTGTTTTTTAAGATAAGCGCGTAAACAATTAAAAGTGCATCATGCTCGTCGTCCAACTTGCAGTGTCTTCAATCAGATAATATCTTTTGACGGATCGACGATATTGCATTTTGCGCCGTCACCACCCTTCCTCCAGAGCAGGCCACGGTTGAGTCCGGAGAGCGCCGCACAGACCAGCTGGCTGACGGCTAGCCGGCCATCCAGCCACCACGACCCGGGGACTTGCTTGCAAGGGCTGCACGGATGACTCGCTGAACACCCTTCTCCCTCCAGTCGGTGACTGTAAACCTAAATCACCCGAGCCCTTATTTATTTAGAAGTAAGTAATCCCATAATGATGCGCCTGAGATTGTTGTCACTGGCGTTTTGGGGTCTCCCCAAGATGGCGCCCGTGATTGCAATCCAAAGTAAATTGCACCCCCAAAAGGCTGTAGGTAAAACTACACACTCGCATCTCGACTAGACACTGGTCTGCCTGGGAGAAGGCAGCAATAGCTGGCGTCTTTTTTTAAAAGCATTTTTTGGTTATTTATAAGTAAGTTTATATTTGTAAATATTTGAATAATGAGAAAGGAAATAGCCAACAGCCTGGATAGGTTTGTTTAGCTTGCTGTAACCACAAAGTACCAAATCTATCCCAAAACTACCACTACTACCAAGCATCACTGACAACAGTAACGTTAGATATAAGAAATTAGTAATCGACGTTACAGGATTACAATAATAAACCACTGTTAAATGGTAATTTGACGGTAACACATTTATGTAGGTGTTGTAAACAAAGTCACCAGCCAGCAACAGCAGCAATAAAATATCTCCTCACAACAAAGACTACCAGGGGATATACAAGAATAACTGTCGTAATGAGGCATGCCTATCATAATGCATAATGAGTTTGTACCGATAGGAAATGCATCCCTTGATAAGTCTATGGTATATTGTACGCTCTATGGATGTAGGTGAATGTATGCCTGTATGCCCCTTGCAAAAGGCGACAAAATAATGTCACGTGATACAAAATGGGCAGTCCTCTGGCGGTGCTGAAAAAAGCCATTTTCTGGCGCTGCTGCAAATTCTAACCAAGTCCAAATAATTTACCTGGATTCTTGCTGGGAGGAATTGTATACTTATGTGTCTCATCTGGTATGTATGAATACTCGTTCACGGTTATTTTTTGAACGCTATGCACAGCGTCGCTGAAATACACACAGGAGTGCACGGTGTCACATTTTGAACCTCTCTTGTTCGCCTCTGATACAACACTGTCAGTGAATTTAAGATGGCTGCTTTGTGTATCAATGCGATTATTTTTTTGCTTTCCCACTCTAAAATAATTATTTGCACTAAATATAATTTATTTTGTCCCCGATTGCAATGAAATGCACTGGCAAAATGTAAACGCTCTTTGTTGCTCCGCTGGCAAAGTAGTAGTGATGCACGATATGAGGCCACACAGGGGCAGCTGAATAGTCCAGTCTTATACAGACCAAGACCACTCAATCTGGCCAAATGGAGTCGAAATGTACATTTGAATATCCAAACTGTTGTAAATAATATCTCTAACTACTGCGGTCGTCAATCGACAACCATAGTTGTGGATAATCAGTATTGTTGTTCCAAGGACGTGCAGCAGACCACAGTGGGTCACTTTTGAAGACCCTTATTTATCACAGTGAACAACCAACACACCATGTTCAGTTCAACAGCTCTACCCTACTCATGGGATGATACTGTGTTGGGATGTTTTGTATTGTATTGATGGTATTTTCTTCCTTCGCAGATCTCTACAGATGGATAAAATGCAACCCGACTGTGTTAAAATCACAGATCTCAATCCACATCTAACTTGCCCACTGTGTGCTGGTTATTTCATCGATGCCACAACTATTGTGGAGTGTCTGCATTCATGTACGTTTTTATATGCACGTAATTGTTTTTCTTTTTTTTGATGTATTACCCTGTTTACCCTTAAATATGAAGTGTATATACACGTGTCACATATAGTAAACAGGGCATCAATAACGGTTTTCTTTTAATGGTAGCTGGTTTAGAGGTTGGCATTGTACTGCCAGACCTCTACACCATAGAATCCGTTTTTCTGAAGTTTTCTGAAGGCAATATGCATTCTCATTAGTCAGAGACTTTGTTATTTCTACTTGACCTCAACTTCATACTTTCATAGATGCATATCAGTGTATCCATGTGTGTGTTTTTGAAAAGTATTTAATTTCTCCCTGTTATTTAATTTCTTTCCAGTTTGTAAAACATGCATTGTTACCTTTCTGGAGACAAATAAGTTCTGCCCCCGATGTGACGTCCAGGTACACAAGACATGCCCACAGCTAAGCATAAGGTAAGTTGTAAGATGTTGACCTGCCCATTACTTCTTCATGCCAGTGATGTCTCAACTAATGACTCAAGTAGTGACTCCGAAAATGACCCTTTTCACAGAGCGGACAAAACACTACAAGATATCGTCTACAAACTTGTTCCTGGGTTATTTAAAGGTGAGCAACATTAAGTACTGCCCTAATGCCTTTGGAAATTAACTAAGTGTGCCTCTTACGGTAGGTCCAATAGGCATGCCTGGCCCGGGTCTGCACCGGTATGTTGATGAGGACCTGTTGACGGGTTCTTTGTGTGTGTCTTGACTTCAGATGAGATGAAACGGAGACGGGACTTTTATGCAGAGAACCGGGTGCTGGAGCCGGGAGAGGTGGTGGAGACGTTTAACATAGCAGAGGACGAGATTATCAGCCTCTCCATACAGTTCTATGAGAGGAACAAGTAAGTGCAACATTTCCATTCCAGAAAGGAGGCAAGAGGTAACCTAAGGAAATACAATGGACTCAGGATAGCCTCTTGTGAGGCTATCCTGTAAGATTCTGGGTCCTATAAGATTCTGGGTTCGAACCTCAATGTCTGGAGTGGACATTAAGGCATCTGTTTGCAAGATGCCTAACCCCTACCTGGGGTGTGACATGCATCTGGATGAACTGTAAATCGTTTTGGATTGAAGTGTCTGCTAAATGACAAAATAGTAATAGTACAGTCATTATAAATATATTAAACAGTACAGACGGGATACAAGACATTTAAAAACAGGTGGAAGCATTTCATGAGTTGGATCAGATCCGGCAGCTGGAGGCTTGCATGTTCGAATCCCTCAGTCTACTTGGTAATAGGATGTCATGTATGCACTGTCCTACATTTGAGTGTGTGTGTAAATTAGTGTGTGCTATATGAATGAAGAAATTATGATGAAGCTTGATTAGAGGTTCCATATGTTGGGTAATTATTCAGATACTAAATGTTGCGCTCCTTTGCCCTGGATGTTTGGAAAAGCTCTCCGTCCGTATTTGCATCACTAGGGCAGAATGAGTTGGTAATTACAGTACGACAACCTCTTTTCCTTTGATTAAATTACAGAAATGTTGAAAGACCACGTTCAGACACAGATGGGGACAAGGTAAGACTTTATATTCCTATTATATAGTATGAGGATTTGCCAAAACCTTAATATTGTTTCTAATGCAGACTGTTCTTCGTCTCTCTGTTACCAATTCTAGTCCAATGGCAAGCGTTTTCTACAATGCCCAGCAGCGATGTCCGTCATGCACTTAGCAAAGTTCCTCCGGAGCAAGATGGACATTCCAAGCAGTTACCGGGTAGGATACCTAGCTACACCTAGCTAATGCTTTCATGTTTTTTGTTACAGTAATGATATAAACTGCATGGTCGGTTTGATGCGATGGACGGTCCATTAGTGGTATTCAAATGGGCATAATGACTTGTCACAGAAAGCCTTCTTACCAGGGATGAGGGAGAGCACAGGGCTCAATCAGTTTAACACACACTAGCCTTCTTTGTGCCGATTTACAGCTTGACTGAGCAGTCATTGTAGCTTACAAGCACACCTTTAAATTTCATCTGCATTCGGCAATATTTGGGTAAGATGATCATTTTAGT
Organism: Molva macrophthalma; assembly: GCA_027123675.1. Taxonomy (NCBI): domain Eukaryota; kingdom Metazoa; phylum Chordata; class Actinopteri; order Gadiformes; family Lotidae; genus Molva; species Molva macrophthalma. The sequence goes on from JAOPJO010000111.1 coordinate 20,073,457, forward strand.
GGAAAAGGATACTTGATAAAAACTTTATCTGCTCAACTGCCGATTAACAACAAACAACAACGAATCCAATGGACTGGAATACCATTAAATACCATCATGTTTGAAAAGTGCTTGAACAAGCTTTTGATTTGGGGAATTGCAAAATCTGAAATAGGAGGAGGAAAATAGAGTAGCGGCTAGGCTGTCTAGACTTCCACCTGAAACGTTGTGGGTTGATTCCCATATGTCAACAGTCTACCTGTATGCACCCCACCACAAGATTCCTAACCCCCTACCTGCTCCTTAATGACATGTATCGGAATTCCCTGTATGCCGCTGTAACAATGTCGGTTGCTACACACTGCCTAGGTGGCTTTTATGGGGCTCCTCCAGACAAGGATACAGGGTGGTGGTGTTGAAAGCCGGTTTATTGTAGAAGTTTGGAGACAAAGATGCATGGCCTGCTGCTCCGTGCTGCCATGCGGGAGATCTCCCTGAGTGTGTGTGGTTGATGGCTGGTTTCACCTGTTGCACACTGATTACTCAATGTGCAACAGGTGTGCAATCAGCCAGACTCTGGCAAGGTGAGGCTGCTTAAACCAGCAGTCATCCACGCATTCTCCACAGTCGCTATGGAGAAGAACGTTTTGGCAGACTAAATAAATAGAAAAGCACAGCAGTTCATGGTGTTTGTTGATTTCTTTTTTGCAGGTGGAAGTTTTGTATGGGGATGAGCCTTTGAAGGATTATTACACGCTAATGGACATTGCCTACTTCTATGAGTGGAGACGAGTGAGTGACCATTTTCTGATTTACCGTGGCGCTGTTGTTTAATGAAGCTTTGTAATAATGAAATCTTCAGTTCAATAATTTAAGTTACACATGCAGCTGGGCAGAAGAGGCTGATCACGGGTATTATATTTAGAATTGCACAGGGAATATCTAATATGAAAGATTTTGTATCTGGTAATCGTGTTTGGCTTGAACTAAACCAGATGATCAGTATTCACATCAATACCTTTTTAACCCAACAAAGCAATCATTATCTTTCACTAATCCTTTCATTAACCCAACACCTTTTTTAAACGATGCCATCGTTTGCAACACAGCCCTGCTAGCCTACTTTTATTCTTTTAACTATAAAATGTGTATAAAACCATCCAATACAAATAAACAGTGATTAAGCCCCCCCTTAGAGCCCCAGGCTGACCTCATGCTGCCCTGCTCCTCTCCGTAGACCGGCCCCATCCCCCTGCAGTACCTGGTCAAGCCCACCCGGAAGCGCAGGAGGGCCTCCCAGTCCGCGGCCCAGGGCCACTCCGACGGAGTCAACACCAGCCCCACCTCGGAAAGCGACTCCCAAAGCGACAAGGTTCACAGTCCCGCCGCGGCCCAGCCGTCCAGGGCCTCTTCGGCCCCCAGCCCCGCGGGCTCCCACAACCCGTCCCCGCCCACCGTCGCCGCGGCTGCCCAGAGCCCCAATGGCAACGCGGTGACCAGCAACAACGGCCAGCGCCACTCCCTCGCCTCCAAGCCGAGCGGCAACGCCCGCAAAGTGACAGTGAACGGAACCGCGGCGGGGAAGGAGGAGGCGAGAGGCGGGGACAAAAGCACCTTGCCGCCGCCCACCTAAAGCCCTCGTGCGCATGTATGCGTGTCTGTGCGTGCGTGTGTTTGTATACAGTGGCAGAGGACGGTGGTCGACCTGCTCGATGTCTTCAGTTTGCTTACTGCTGAAGGGCGGGGCTGAAGACTGCTTTCCTAAGACTTGGTAAAAAGGACTGTCCACCTCTAAAGACTGAAAAACGCAGCCAAATAGACTCTTGTGTATGTGTGCGTGTGGTTGTGTGTTAGTGTAGAACAATGCACACATACAAACTGTACAGTATGTATAGAATGTAAGCATGTGTGTATACATATGTATAAACTATCTTTTATACAACATAATTGTTTTGTATTGTATATGATGTAGGTCTGTTCGTTTCCCACGGTTCATCAGTGTTCATCAGATTTGGCTAAGATGTGAAGACAAAATGCTTCATTGGCATTGCGGCACAAATCCCAGTCAAATATTGCATTTTGAAGTCCTGTTACTACTGTATAAAAAAAAAGTGGCATAACAACCACTCAATTGGTACTGTAAACCCCACAACTGATTGAGAACACATTGCATTACAAAATGTGCTTGGTCAATCACAAAATCTGTCCATGTTACCCAATTGCCGATGTGTTGGAAAAAAACGTTATCTTGTACTCCAAGCACTACCATAGTTGCCTAAGTCATTGTTCAAATGTTTTGGGAAAAGAAATTGAAGCAAATGAAATATTAAAATCTGTGGTATTTCCATCAATGCCCATTCATGGTTTTCTTTGAACCCACTTGTTTTTTCCAGACATGTGCATGTTTTAGGTCAATAAAATGTTTACTTACCCTGTTTGTCAACTGTGAAGGGTTTTTTGTCTTCTAAAAGTATCAGGTATCAATGATTAATCAATGTCTGCATTAATTTAAGACACCTTTAATGGTCTAGTTCTGTACACATACAGGTTACAGTGGTTGGACACAATAGAGTGTTAGTCTTATAGATGTCGATTATACATTTGTAAATTGTTCAGAATACAAAATTTCTTCAAATCTTTGTGCTAAGAAATAAAAAATATATTGATAAATATGAGGCTGAGCTTTAATGCAAGTGGACAGAATAAATGCTAAACAAACAGCTCTTTTTGTTATGATTCCTGACATTGTATACTTAACTTACGGCAGCCAATACAGTTATAATGACGGTATCAAGTTAAAGTGCATAACAATTATTTTAACAAGTGTGCCTTCCACCCACTTTGTATGATCAGCATTTCATGGTGGCTTTGGATATAATAGGTGTTAAGCGATTCACCAGACATCTTCCTTTGTCTAGTTAGTTCCAGCAGGGTCATGGTCGGGGAACGTGTGTAGTCAGCTCAGCTCTTCAAATCACTTTCCTCAGCCAGTACAGCAGATGCGATGAATTCAGATTTGTGTGTGCCATCACAGAAAGGTCGATTATTGGTGTACTTGCAACCACACAACCAAACCGTCGAGTCTTTTTCGACCACAAAGCGGAGTGGGCCCAGACCTGGGGCTTTAGTCTTGTGGGAACCATCACAGAAAGGCTGCAGTTTGAGGGGGAATAAATTCAGAAAAGGACAGAACCACAAAGGACACCTGCTGAATACTAAAGTGTGGTCCTTTCCTACCTGTTTCTTGCTGTGTCCACAGGTACACCAGGAGTAACGCTTCCCAGCAATAAGGTCAACTTTATAAGGCTTTTTGGAGGCAATGACTGGCTCTGTAGGAAGAGTGGAGAGCATGACCTGTGGAGATTGAAGACATTAAAACATTTAACAAATACCCTGATTGTTTAATGTAAACTTGTTTAATGTAATTTAGAAATTAAACTACAATCAGTGTTGATTATACACGTAAATAGAGCCTACCTTTGAACACGAGATGGATGTCATCACCCACGAATTCAAGGTTGATGTAATCCATGTCAGGTCCAACTTAGATCGCAGTATGTTCATGTTTTCTATGCTCTTAGTAGCCTACAGGAGCTAGACCAAGCCTATTCAAACCCGACTGAGGAGAAACGCCACTGCGCTCCTAGAGTTCTGTCTTCGTGTATCAGAAATATACTAACTATACCTATACTATAGTAACTGCGTGCAAGAAATCCCGAAACACGCAGTAGCTGCGCACAAACACAGGTCACTTCCGGAAGAATCACGTCACGGGTCTGCTCAAAAAAGACGCGGTAACTTTTTTAATCCTATTTGTTTATATATATAAAAACAAAAATTTAAACATTTGGTCATAGGTGGAAAATGATACACCATATATATGAGTTAAATCACAGCATAGGAAACAACGTGTATTTTGTTTAGGATTTAAACACTTTCTTCACTGACTTGGCAACATCCTGGAATATAACTTTAAAATGAGTCCCATCGCAGTACGGCTGGTTTTTAGTTTGTTTACAGGCACATAATATGAGGTGTCCTTCTTTGGCAGGGGTGAAGCGAACTGGAGGGATGCTTGGTGCTTTTGTCTTGTGTGCGCCGTCGCAGAAGGGCTATCAAACATATAAAACAGACAAAATATATGTAATGTGGGGCTTAATTAAAAAAACAACCCCCCCCCCCCCAAAAAAAAGAAATGGTGATGGAGTGGAGCCATGGAAAAAGGCTTCCATAGTAAAGAAGCGTAGCCTATGAAGAAAGTACGATACGTCCACTTTATGTGGAAACAGTTCCTCAACCTCACCTGCTTTTTGCTGTGCCCACATGCACACCATGCGTAACGTTTTCCAGCCGACACTTTTACCCGGCAGGGTATTCTAGCAGCAACCACAGGTACTGTCGACTGGAGGCAGCTCGGTATCTGCTTTGAAACATATTGACTTAACACATCAGTCTCAATTACATCAGAGAAATGATCGCCAATCCACAAAGGGCTGTGTCCGTAGCGGAAATAAATGCTATCCTGGGCCATGGACTGCAGGCCCGAGCCATAGGTAAATGTTGGGCGTGTCCCTGGAATTTATTTTATGTAGCTTATATAAAGTTCATGGTATACTTTCATTATACGTTTGTAACATTTTACATTACTGATAACATCGGTTATCAGTAATGTAAAATCGTTATTTATAGAACAACTATATTGTGGTACTATTGACATAAATACAATGCATAACTAAACGCGTCTTACCATTAAAGTGGAAGCAGGCAGAAGTCTATGCTGTCTGAAGGTTTCTGTGAATCCTTTACGCACTGCAAATATTAGAAGCGCATTCATCCTCTTATTCGAATCAAACTTGATTTACGACGCCTGTATGTTTCCCACAGAGTCGGAGATGCAGTTTAGTCCAAGCACCGACGTAGACAACCTCTTGGAATGTCTGGACTAATGGACTCCAAGCAATAGACTAGCCTACTATAGAAGATCAAGTTTAGCTCACATGTAAACAATTTCGCCGGAGTTCCTCCCCTAACGAGTTATTCACGACCTTCCCTTGACTAGTCTACTTTGATTTGCGTAGCCTACCACAAAGACACTCACTCAAAATTCACGTTTCGTCCATTTTTAGGCTACGATTGCAGCCCCAAAGTGAAAATCTAAAACAATTCAGTCAAATTCATTTATTGACCCAAAATTGTCTTAATACATTATTTTTTATTTTACACACAAAAATATCAAAATAATTCAGCCTATGGGGCAATTACTCAGAATATTGTCTAATTCCTTTTGATCAATGATCAATAAATACAATGTTTAATGACAACGTGCTTGTCCTTTTCAAAATTCAGTGCTTTATGATTTTTTCAGGGAACAATGCATTTAAATTCTATGCATAGTTATAATTGGTATTTAGCAATACATTTGAGAGTTTAAAATCACATTTCATGCAATTCTAATGCCAATGGAAACTCATTCTTTGTCTAACATCATTCAATGGCAGCTGTTAAGAACCGTTGTAATACATAAAGGAAACACAGTAGGCCTACAACAATGATGACATAGGTTACCCAAGTTCCAAATCCTAAAGAACAGATGTGTTTTACACAAACATACAGTATAGTATACAACATTTACTCCAAAAAATAGAAATGTACTAAATGGAAATAACCCAAAAAAGGAAAAACAGAAAACAAAACAAGTAACATTATACAAGTGGGCCTAAATGCCCCAGTGCAACATGGGAAAGAAACCCTTTAAAAAATCATTTGCAGTACTCCTTCAGTCAAGCTTTTGTACATGTCTTAAATGTTGCTTCAGTCGTGAAACAACTCATAAAAAAACATAGGCTACTCGGTAAAAACTCATAAATTCACAAATTCATGTCAACGTGTAGGCTCATGGGTTATCAACATGAACATTCTCCTTCAGTCATTGCTACAATATTTTTTACCATAATGATAGGCTTCTTGAAGTTTCCTGATGACAAGGTAAAACAAAAAACACATCTGGAATACAGACATCACATGTATGGGAGATTACTATTGATATTGTAAAGATGAAATGGAAAGATATCGGAATGAGCGGTAAGAGTGACAAGAATCTAATAGTCTGAGGTACTAAAAGGTAGCCTTCATAAGTAAATTAGCTTGACAGATGTGCCTCACTGTAAAGTGGATTGTAGGGAGAGAAGCTTATCAGAGTAAATGCGTTGGCTTGGGTTAGAAACTTGGGCTTCGGCAAAACACAATGGTAAAGGACAGCCGACGTAGTGCAGTAACTACATTGGCATTGCACTGTTATTAAAGATATTAACAGCTACACTGGGGAGCTTAACAATGACACACCAGCACTCCTTTACGGTGTGTCAGTCAGTCAAAATGTATGCTAAAACATCTGCCATGACTTCTTTGTGGCTTGTTGAAAATGACGATTAGGTCTCTTTTTTTTTTCCCTCTTCCAAGGTACACAGCAAGAAAAATAACATTGCATCATCTTAAGATATACTTACAATACAAAATGAATAGACATTTTATCACTACAGTTATTCACATCTTTCAACTGTTATCACTGTTGCCTATAGAAACTAGAAATGGGTGTGGAAGAGTGCATTAATGTTACTAAATCCACCACATACCCTGTATAAAAGACAATATCAAAGTAAAAAACAGGGGAAAAAAGGAGTGAGCCACTGAGCTCTTGATTTTTTTCTTCATATCTAGCATCATTAAGGCATTAACTATCCAGTATTGCTAAATGAACATTGAAATGCTGGGCAGAAAAACATACAGTATCTAAGTGTTTGAGTAAAATAAATACAAAAAGAAAACAATAACTAAACTAATCTAAACCCAACTTAGACTTCAGGGGCCCGTTTGAGGAAGCGGTTTAGGAGAAATTGATTGAGCACAAACGGGCAATGTCAGTTTTTTTTTGGAGTTTGTGTTCACTTACCCCCCGTGTAGGTTTCAGTGTGAATAGTGAAAAGTGTACATTCTCTGGCAGGCCTTAAAAGTGCAATGTGTAGAATTTAGTGGCACCTAGCGAAATGGACTTGGCAGAAATAGTTTTAATTAGTGTGACATTCCATGAAAATACAAATTGTTGCGTTTTCGTAATCTTAAATTGAGCCCTTTATATCTACATAGAGAGCGGGTCCTCTTCCACGGAGCCCGCCATGTTGGGCCGCCATGTTTCTACAGTAGCGCAGAAGGGACAAAGGGCTCTAGAAATAGCGATTTAATCATAATCTATCATCTCATCTCTAATCATATCTTACTTGTAAACTATGACCTATAGTTTAATAGATTAAATAACTAAATAAAATGTTTACATCTATCAAGGAACCTCATCACTTGCCACTTGGCTACTCGATGCTGTCGTATACGATGACATCATTTTGGAAGTACCTACTGGCACCATGCCACCATAGCTTCTCCTTTGTCATTGGAAAGGGAGGGGTGAGGGGAGGATCAGTTGGTTGCACTTCCGCAACCTCACCATTAGATGCCACTATATCCTAAACACGACACCTTTAAGAACCATTGCAATTCACACCATTCTGAAATTCCTTAGGAACATTCCTTAGAATGTCAGCTTTCTGGTACAGGCCCCTGTACAGAGTGCAAAATCCTAATTTACACAAGAAACTTGACAGCCTCTAGTGGCCCATAAGTACCAAGCTTCTTCAGGGATGATTAACTTGTCTCTGCTCGCTACTAATATGCAAAGTGCTCACTGGTTTAAGATATACAGTTAATTTCTTCTTACAAGTTGCAAAAGTTTGGTTTAGCCTGCTTAATCTCGCTAGCAACATGTGGGATATAATTTATCTATAAATTCCTACAAGGGATTGAATAAAATAAGACATTTTTGACATGTTGGTTTAGCTTTGTCATATTTAAAAGGGAACTCAATTTAATACCAGGAAGGCATTTGAATTATAAATTAGACAATTGTCGCAATGCAGCAATTCATGAATTCCATTCATACTATATTTAATTGGTAAGGAAAATGATCCCGGCAACAATTCTGAGGTTACGATTCTTTCAAACAGTGTGACGGTAACAAAGCGCCAACATGTCAAAATGGTGGCATCATTTTAATTAAATAATAAGTGCTAGTAGGAGGCAGCAATATATAGAATTTCCTTTTGAGTGAGGTGTAAACAAACGGAGGGCAGGGTGTCAAGAAGGAAGACTTCTGAGGTTTCAAGAGGTGGCATGAGATCAAAATATTCTAATAGTCCACAGACTGACCCGGCTGGGTGGTAATATTGGTTCAGGCATAGGGGATGTGAACCACGGTCAAGGCGTGAGCAGTCAAATGACGAGCATTTTGGCCTCGTGTATATATATATATATAGTTCAAACTTATAGGCGGGTCTTATCCATAAGACCTCTGAACAGCTTCAGGGATATGCCGTATCTCGCTTCCCGGCCAACGAAAAGCTGCTCAATTGGTCTAGTCAACAAATTAGTGCAATTCAATCAGAGACCACTGTATCCATGCTCTCTGTAAGCTGCCTACACACAATAGTAGAGGAACCACGGAAAGAATATAAAAACATACAAACACAAATATACGAAAAAAACGCTTAACTTTAAACTCCATCCCGGGATACATTCATAAAACAGGCCGTAAGATAGAGACGATAAGAAAAACAAGAAAAGACTGTTAAAAAAGTCTCACATGAGGTACCAGCGTTTACCTCTGTTCTTCAAGGTGCAGCACAGTTTCAATTACACCTGATCGATCCTGATTTAAGCTACTTCCAATCGATGACCTGTGTAAGTCCTCCCTCGTCCCATTCAGCTACCCATTCTTCTCTCCTGCGGCCTGAAATTTAACAGACAATTATTTTCCAGATGAACACAAATACATAACATTTCCCAGGTGTCCCACTAAAGTGACTCAACACCGCTGTGATGGTGCTAACTCACCCCGCTCTTGTGAAGTGCAGTGTCTTGCAGCCCAAACAGGGCAGAGGCGTTGCCTTGACTACCAGGAAGAGGGGTGGTGGTGGAGGACAGCAGAACGGGGGACTGGGCGATCATGGTGGAGGCCGAGGTGGAGCTGAGCGCCCCCGTCAGCGTGAGGCGCTGTAGCTCTCTTTGTCTCTGCTGCTGCAACATCTGGTACACCACCACCTGCTGTTCCTAGAAGGGCCAGAGGGGGGAGCAGGTGACCACTAAGATATGAACTCACACTATAACAATATGTATACTATAACTTTTAAAGGGCCCCTCCAGGTGTGAGTGTGATTAGCCATTACAGGCTGTTTGAAAATCTGCCTTTTCCTGTGCCTTAGTGACATCACAAGTGGGAGTGTCCACCTAGATGTATGCTGGATAGATCAGTCTACCAGCCTACCCAGTGGACTGTAGCAAATGTTGCTTATCTATCCGTCATACATCTAGGTGGGACACTCCCACTTGTGATGTCACTAAGGCACAGGAAGAGGCAGAATTTCAAACGGCTTGTTATGGCTAATCACACTCACACCTGGTGGTATAATAGGGGCCCTTAAACAGGAAATCGTTACATTCCTGTGGTGTGTGTGTGGTTGACGGCCGATTCAAGCAGCCTCACCTGGCCCGAGTCAGACTGATTGAGCTCTGGGGTTTGGTGAGGCTGCACACCTGTGGTGCATTGACTAATCAATGCAGACAGGTTAAACCAGCTTTCACCACACACACGCGCAAGAAGATCTCCTGCATGGCAACGTGGAGCACCAGGTCATGTATCATTGTCGATGTACTTTTACAATAAATCGGTTTTCCAACTTTACCGTCCTACGTCCTTGTCTGGAGGAGCCCAGTAAAAGTCACCTAGGTGGCGTGTAGCATGGACATTGCTACACTTCCCTTTGGCAATGACCTCCCTGCTCTTATTCTCCCATATTCAGTAAATAGTCATAACCTTTTAGAGGATGCTAATATATACCATCACTCTAACTGGTTGTGATCGTAGTGTCAACAAAGAGACTCAAATTACGATATGTTCTGCAGCACAATTACCAACACAAGGAACATATGAACACGCTAAAGATGCCGTTAAGTTCACATATAGGTGTGGTGGAAGGGAAGGTACGTCTATAGAAGTGGGTTCTTACAGGAGTGAAGTTCTGCGAAGTGAGGAACTGCTGGAGCTGCTGCTGTTGTTGCTGGAGAAGCAACTGCTTCTGTTGCTCGGACAGCATGGAGGACCTGCAACACAATCACCAACAATGAATGTAGTCACAGATAGCTCGGCCAGTAGCTAGCTGACCCAGTGGCTAGCTCACCCAGTAGCTAGCTGACCCAGTGGCTAGCTTGCCCAGTGGCTAGCTGACCCAGTGGCTAGCTTGCCCAGTGGCTAGCTGACCCAGTGGCTAGCTCACATAGCAGTAGGGTGGACATTTCCAAACTACCAGAAATAACAATAATTTGAATCCAAACATACAATATACACTCAACCACACATATTTTTTGTGTTTATATTTTCCCTTATGTTTATCAATGGATTTGGAAAGTGTATTCATATATTTATGCACCTATAAATACCGTATAAGCTATATTTTCTAAAAGCAACAGCTACACAACTATTTATTTGTGTAATTTATTTCAGTTTGCACCAGATTGTAAAGAAAATAGTGTAAAAACATTTAAATTAAATCATGGTTACATCGTGGTAACAAAGATGATGCACATAGTCCCTGTTGTTGGGATTTATGAAAAAGTTTATACATCCAAATCGGGCTATTCAATTAAATAATATATTTTTTTTCTCCAAATGTACTTGTTTTGATGGACCCAAATTATAAGTATTAGAACGCCAATATTATATAATATAGGCTATCGCAATGTAAGTTACTTTATGAGCTTTAATATTAATCTAAGTTATTGTTCACTTGGTTGTTAGACAATTTGAAGTGTAATGTAATGGTTTTAATTAATGAGCACCGTCAGAGTGACAGAGATATAATACCACCGCTCACAGTGAGGGCAGCACTAAAAGGAGGACAAAATGGCGTCCGGCTATGGGTTCAACCGTTCGACGGACACAGTCCCGGACGAATGCCCCCCCCCCTACCGAGCAGCCAGGTAACCCAGCAGCTAGCTAACCTCTGCAGCGCCACCGGCAGACGCTGCCTGATCCAAGGAAACACACAGACTTAATACTAATAATGGGTTTCAATAAAGCCGGTCTGCAGGCAGACATAAAATCCAGCGCGAGCAGTCACAACACGACTCAACTGTTATTAACGACGAAAATCAACAACCTTTGGCGACGGTTCGAACGCCTTTGTCTCGCTGTGTCTCGTCACGCGCTTACTCTCGGCCGAAAGATGAGCTATAAAAACCGTGGGTACGTACGGGCTCAGGCTCTTGGGCAGCTGAAGGCCCTGGGCCAGCGCCTGGGGGTTGAGCGGGGGAGGCTGGGGGCGTAGCACGGGGAGCGTGGGCTGTGGGGCGTTGTGCGCAGGAGACTGGATGACACCGTTGAGACTGCCCAGCACACCGGTCATGCCCAGCTGAGGACCCCCGGTCAGGGAGGCCACGAGGCCACCGGCGCCCACCCCGGGGAGGGTGGAGTGGCCAGCCTGACCGCCGAGCATCCCGTCGCACAGCCCCCGGCCCAGTCCGTTCGGTAAGGGCTGGCCGAAAGGGGCGGGGCTCTGCTGAGGAGGCGGGGTGCTCTGGAAGGAGAGGGAGGAGCTACTGCGGGAGGGACTACCAGAGTGCAGCTCCTGGAGGCAACGATAGAAATGTAAGAGAACACAGAACGGTTATTTACTCATGTCTTCTACTGGTTTGGTTTATAGGCGGTTTTAAAGGGAACATGTGAAAAAGTAACAACATAGGTTCCTGTGATGCTCGTGGACTACAGTTATATGATATATATATATCTATAGATATATATATGTATATTTTATTTGTTAACTGTTTTTAGATACAACCGTTTCCAGTTGTATAATATTTAAGTTGACTTTCAAATGTGTTTATGCAAATCCCTTCCATTTTGGGGACTTAATGCATTGCAAGTTGCAAATTGGAGATCATCTAGGATCTGTTCCAGAAGGCAGGATATTCAAGAAAGATAAAGTCCTGGATTCATACAAATCCAGCAGAATTTAGTCAACCCATCTCAGGAATCATGAACACATGAATCGTTGACCATGAACACATGAATCGTCAACAATTGACAATAAGGGTACATCAATTAACCATTTGGTCACATTAGTGAAAACAGTAATAGTTATTATAATAAATATATATAATAATATAATATAACATGCTTATTACTGCCTTAACCAATGTTAATTCATTGTTAAGGTATGTACCCTTCTTGTATACTGTTACCCATGAATCTTGTACACATAAACAGGATGATTTGCGAGGTACTACTGGACCGGGACATGGGGGTGGGGGTTGAGGGAGACAGAAAGAGGTCCAGGCTCTCACCTCGGAGGAGGTAACGAAGGAGGTGTCATTCAGGAAGCAGGCTTTGGACAGAGGACTCTTATTGGTGCACAGGGTTTCTATGGGAACAACAGGCACACAACCAGAGCGACTTGGAGCTAAGTCTAGAAAGTCACAACACATCTACACCAGCTTTTCTAAGGGCTTCCCAAAGGATGCGTCTTCTTTTTTTAATAGTATTGGACCAGTATGCGTAGTGTAGATTGAAGGGCGTGCAACTCACAACTATGAAAATTACATTGTACCTTAAGGGTATACAATATGACACGGCATATGATCCGTCATAATTCCGCATTATATCAGCCCTGCACACTCATAAGAGGGGAAAAAGTGACGTGTGTAAAGTTAAGGGGGTCTGGGGGCAGAAATATATTTGTGTGATTTGAACAGGTAAAGGACGATTGACACCAGTGTAGGGACCTGGTAGTACACTGGTGTCAATTCATGTGTAAGCTTGTTCCTAGGTTCCAAGGTTAATATGAAATATGTAGAGCTGCCCCTGATTTTCTTAAGCGGTGTCCGGGAGAGTTTGGCAGGCAATTTAACACGATTCAACTTTGATTTGGCAAGGTAACGTTACTTTTGCAACTAGTTACCCAACGTTAAGTTAGTTAAACAACATATTACGATAGCTGCAAACAAGTATTTACCTCAAACAAGAAAGCAGTTATCTGTGTTCTGATTGGCCAAATGACTGCCAGACAGCAACTGATGGCATGAGAAGACTCAAGAAGAACTTTCTGAGCCGTCTCTGGTCTCACTCTATTCTATAAGTATTGCACTGTATCTCTAACTCTCAGGCGAGCTAATGTTTTTTATCGTGTTATTATTGTTGGCTGCTGTGTCATTGTTGTCCTTACTGTTGGCTGCAGATGTTGTGTTTTGGCTTCTCTCATTTGAATTACTTGTGTATTTAACCCTGGCTGCAAACCAAACTTCCCCTCGCGGGACAATCATTATTTTTCTTATCTTTATCTTGAACTTACCGTGGGCCGAGGAGAGGAAGTTGACCTGGGCCGAAGCGTACAGGGAGCCGGGGTGGGCGAGGGCGTGTGGAGGGAAGGGCACGGCCAGGTCCACGTTCAGCAGCTGGAGACGCTCCTTCTTGGCCGCCAGACCCAGGATCTGGTCCTGGAGCCTCTGGTTCTCCTGCTGCAGGGAGTGCAGCGACTGCAGCATGTCCACAACTACAGCAGAAGGGTTGCAGGTGTTGGGAAATCGAAGGGCTATAATTTGATTGTCATTGGTTGGAAATGCCATAGCCATCTGTCAGCTATTAGAGAGTGAAATACTCTAAGAGGATATCTGTTCTGGTTCACTGTGGCTGCCTCTGTTTCAGACCATTTCAGTTTTAGAACGCTCCTGGCTTTCTGACAAATCAGCGCCACTCTTCCCTGATTGGTTCGGGGAGCCCATCTTGCCTGTCAATCAAAGGTGCATGAATGCGACGTTTCTCAATGGCGGAGAAATGTAGGGAGGGAGGGGGCAGAGAAGGACGTTTCTTTAGTTTGCGTATTTTTATAAATCTCGCTATTTTCAGCTCTAACACTCAAATCGTACCTACGGCACCTTTAAGAGATCCCTGTGAACAAGGGAAGGCTTTGAGGTTTTTGGGAGCCTAGATATTTACAGATACAGACAGGAGACTGTGGGAATAGTGGATGTAATCTGTATACTATAAATAGATCTACAAATCTCCGTAAAAAAAAAGCGGCCTGTGCCGCTCTTGGCACAGGCCCTGTTTGTTATCACAGACTTCCATCCATAATTGATGCCTCATCTGGCTTCTGTGTCAGTCCTCGGCAGGAAATTCAAACCACAGAAAGACAGTAGGGACAGTTGACAGTTGAGTGAACTGAAGCTATAAATATAAATATATAATAAAAGCTAATCCTTTGGTTCTCTATTTAAATGTGTTACTGGTTATACGGAGGACAATCATTTATTGTTTGCTGGTAGTTAATGCAGCCAGTGTTCAGAAAATACCACTGATGAATATGACGCAGACCGCATGGAGGACCTGCAACACAATCATCAACAATGAATGTAGTCACAGATAGCTCGCCCAGTAGCTAGCTAACCCAGTGGCTAGCTCGCCCAGTAGCTAGCTAACCCAGTGGCTAGCTCGCCCAGTAGCTGGCTGACCCAGTGGCTAGCTCGCCCAGTAGCTGGCTGACCCAGTGGCTAGCTCGCCCAGTAGCTGGCTGACCCAGTGGCTAG
>JAOPJO010000111.1:20191260-20203604 GCA_027123675.1 Molva macrophthalma
GGGGTGTGTGTGTGTGGGGGTGGGGGGGTGGGGGGGGGGGGGAACACTGGACACAGAGCTTTTATCACCAGCGCTCTGAGGCCCTTTGTACCGCCTGATCCAGGATTACTGAGCCGCTTTCAAAAAGTCAGAAATACCAGGGGGACTGTACGACTGTACGACTGTATGTTTGTGCGCCCGTGGGGATGTTTGTGTGTTCCTGCAAGCGCGTCCGCGTGAACGCGTGTGAACGCGTGTGCCTATCTGTTTGTGTGTGTTTGTGTTTGCATACGGGTGTGAATTGCCTGCTCCTGAGTTGCGTTGGCAAATGCATGCGATATCTGTGAAATAAAAGGAGGAGCGATAATGTGTGAACCTTGGACAGGGTGTCCTTCTGCTCAGCTGGGGTATTGGAGGATGGGGGAAGGGTCTATCTGGGTCTGATTGCTAAGAGACAGGCATTCCCTTTCTAAACACATTCGAGTGGCAGTGGCTCAGGTGGTAGAGTGGGTTGTCTGACATCCAGAAGGTTGTGTGTATGAATGGGTGTATGAATGGGTGAATGT
Organism: Molva macrophthalma; assembly: GCA_027123675.1. Lineage (NCBI taxonomy): Eukaryota > Metazoa > Chordata > Actinopteri > Gadiformes > Lotidae > Molva > Molva macrophthalma. Next base: position 20,191,806 of record JAOPJO010000111.1, read on the forward strand.
GATAATTGTAAAAGCGCTTTGAGTGGCAACAGGTCTGGAGAGTGCCAAATAAATGCGGTCCATTTACTATTTGTGTTCCTTGTGCGTTAACAACGCTGTTATCATTAAATCTCTCTCACAGACGTTATAGCATAGGCCCAGACCACAGAGACAGAGATACGCTGATGTTTTGTCATTCGATACCTTGTTAGATTACATCGGCTCAGAGTGGCAACGAAAAATATAAACAGACCATTAGACCACTTGGCAAACAGGTTCTGACCATTTCTTTTTCCTTTTATGGATTTGTCTAGACCATTGTTCTTTAACCTGTGGAACCTGTGGAACTTGGGCCTTGTGAGGGAACTGCAGGCGTTACATGGGATTCTATTGTTGACAGACACATTTACAACAATGGAAAAAACCTATAAAGACAATTGAGATAAATATTTATTTAGCAATATTGCTCAGTTAATATAGCATCGTGGTTTGTTATTATTTCTTAAATAGTGTTGCATTGTGCATCGTGTTTCCATGTTTAATTTGGTGTTCATTTGTTTGCTTAATTAACACACATGGAGCATAAGTCACGTTGCTGACTTTTCTTTCTCCTGTTTCCACTGGCCATGGCCTTCTTGCGGTCATAATTGTGTATAAAGGGGGCGCTGCCACTCTTTGCACAGCCACTGCATGTGTTTTTATCTATCTTTTACCGTTTGCATATGAGGTGGTCCGCAAAGGTCTTGATGACAATTTAGTGGTACACCTAAAGTCAAAGGTTTGGAACCACTGGCGTAGACTTCTATTCCAAATAAAACATTTGGACAGATAGTAAATAATGATTTCGACTGGGATCACATTGTTGGATGACCTATGTTTTGTGCACACCCATCCCAAAACACATTCAGACACAGACCTGGGGATTATTGATACAAACACTATTAATCTTGCCCTTCAATGGAATTACAAAACCAACATTACACATTTATTTGGAACCCAGACAGACAGCAGAGCATTAGGGAGGTATTTATACAAGCAACTAGTTGACGTACAAAATGCAGTTGAACTGACTGATTAACACATTGTCAGTATTTTTAGCTTTTAATTGGTGTATTTCTGTCAAAAAGCCAGGTTGTGTGTGTGCTTGTGCGTGTGTGTGCATGTGTGTGTGTGGACGACAGAGAATAGGTCAACAGAAAGATGGCGCTGTAATAGGGATATTTAATAACAATGTAAATTTCATTTTGAACTGTGCGTGCAAACCTTACAAAGCAGACAACGGAAAGACACCCAGGAAGGACTGCCAGGAAACTTATTGCCACACAGCAGTCAATGCCAGCTCAGCAGAGTGGCGTGCACTTGGCACCAAATAGCTGATGACGCAGCCAGTTAGGGACAACATCTGAGCTAATACCATTAAAACAATGGAGGTCTGGGCGTTTTGAGCCGAGGTCCTCACACCTGGAATGGATGGAACCGACTCCAGTCTCAAAGGCAATAAGAATGCGGCCCAGCCAGTTCCGAGCCTGTGCACAATTCCTTCCCATGTACACACATTACAAACAGCACACACCCGCGGTTGCACCAGACTGGTGCGGGGAGTGTTGTGACGGGTGACTCAGTACGGGGGTGTACTGAAGGAAGAGACAGGCAGTGACTAGTAGGTCGTAAATACGATGGAGGGACAGGAGACAGGTCGATTCAGCTCCTGAAACAGTTGACAGTCGAAACTGACAGTTGAAACTGCTTTTGGGAAACAGTCAATTTATTTTGGACGGCTGTCAGAGTTGTTTAGAATGGTTAGTTATGAACAGGACTGGTGGAGTCCTCTTGTTCATGACCTCATCACGCTACTTTCCTCCTAGTCAGCTGTAAGAATAGCTTTGAATGTTGCTCACATGATCGCCTCCATAACATGTTTTCTGTACAAACATATTAGGCCAGAGGAGCTCTGTTCCATTTAGAGTAAAGAACACGTGCCAAGAGAATATCCTGCAGTGGTTGACACGATACACACCTTTGTTTGTAAGGTGTTAGGTGTAGTCTAAATTGTAAAACCGAATTGTAAACGGAACTGAGAGAGGAGAATATTTAAGAGAATGTTGAATATTTGATGATCATGAAGATATTTTAGTCCACCTCAGATTGTTATAACTCCTCTTTATCCAGTGCTCAAACATTCTCAGGGCCTTACTTCTACATAAAGTAGATCATCAATACAAACATCTGTATTCTGTATTGCACAGAATCAGCAATTGTACTTTTTATTTACTAATATCTCATTTGAAATGTTCTGCAATTGTTGTTAGATATCCTTCTGGAATCAATGGTTGTAATCCAGCAATCTCCTGGGCAGGCCTCAACCCACTGGTCAGCCAGAAGCTCTTGTAAAAATAGCCAGTCACTGATTGACACTCATTCTTCATCACATAAAGGTCTAATAACTTCACAACTCAAAAACCATCTCTCAACACCTCACAGGTAGACCAGCCTTACCTCTACTTTCCCCCAGAAGGAACCAGGATATAGGGAGTCAACTGAGTCACATGCAAATTTGAGGACTTGAGACTTACTTGACTAACATTGATAAAAGACTCGACTTGACATGGACTTGGTATTCATGACTTGAGACTTAACTTAGACTTGAGACAGATGCATTTTTCTACATATTGAGAAGTTAAGTTTTATTTTGAAACATGGCTCTCTAACCCTAACCCTCTCAAGACGCAGCAGACCAGCAGAGGACCCCTGACGCAGCACCTTTGTTCTAACTTTAGACTCCTTTTGAGCTACAGGGTTATATTATAATTTTAGACCCCACTCTCGATTGTTGTTCATTTAGGAGGCTTTTTATTGATTGCCAGAAAAATTTTAAATATCAGTTATATATATTTGCATTTTGAATGCTTTTGTTACAGAGATAGATAGGAAGGTATGGGAGATAGAGGGGGAGACATGCAGCAAAGGACCACGGGCAAGAATCGAACCCGGGTTGCTGCGGTAAGGACTGAGCCTTAATCGTACACGCTCTACGCGGTGAGCTACGGGGGAACTCCATACTAATATATATTTAATATTTAAGTGCAAACAGGGTGCAACGGTTTCCATTAATGTTGAAAATAAAAGTAATCTTTTCATGAACACTGATAACTGTTTTAAATGTGGAAACTGGGGTACGCCATCAGAATTTCTTATGACTTGTGACTTGCTTGACCTGAGCAATGACTTCACTTGACTTACAGCAGGGACTCGACGAGACTTGCTTGATTCTCACCGCAGTGACTTGGGTCTTGTTCGAGACTCGAAGGTTACGACTTGAGACTTGCTTGGGACTTGCACATGTGTGATTTACTTTACCTCTGGATGGCACCACAGCTTGTTCGTGGATTCCAGCATACCTCACAGACGGCGTGACACCTTGAAGTATACCTAAGACGAGACAAACCTATTTGTCTGTCTGAGGTAACATAATTATGTAGCTCAACTCATAGATAATAGCACCTTTATACATGTAAGCATGTGATAACCAACCCAACCTTGCTAAGCACATTGTTGCCATCTCTTGATGCAAATTGTCAATGCAAATTCCATATGACTCCGATAACTCCACTAATTCCACTACTCCAAACATGAACTTCCTGGCCAACCAGCATGTTCCTCTACTGAGGATTCCTAGAGCCGGCACAGAAGACTTTCATATCAAACCCCAGTTCATTAACAAAGTAATGTAATATGTTTGAGCCAGAAGAAGCCAGACACAATGATTAAGTTGCGAAAATAGTCACTCCTTTCACAAAAACCCTCAGCATGCCAAATAAACTGGTGTTGAATGAAGCTGGTCCGCCAAACAACCTACCAGTCATACAAAGCATTAATTAAATTGCACAGCCGAAAGCTTGAAACGTGAGCCATTTCCTGTATGTGTAACACTTTGGCCATTATATACGGCAAGGTGATTAAAAGGAGTTGCCCGTCCAATATTTCAGGTTAGCCGTGGCTAACCTGAGCCGAGTTAATTACATCTCTTTGATTGGGGTAAAGGTTTCTAAGGAACAAAAACAACAGAGACAGAAGATCTCCAGACAAGAATGTCCAGATATCAGAATGGCTGAACAATACAAAAGCTTTGGGTGTTACGTAAATATTTTTAATGTTTCAAATATTTCAAGGAGGATTGGTTGTAGCTGAGCAGCAAGTAAAATCGGCCCGCTCTTCCTTTGAAGCAATCTTTAATCTATATCTTCTAAACTTACATTTTCTGGTTAGTGGTTCAAATATATCCGTAAGGCCAGATTGGTACACAGAATATCTTGAAGCCATTAAAGCTTTTACCACAAGGCTGAAATATTATTATATATATATATTATAAATATTATATTATATTATTAATGTTATTCTAGAAAATATATATTTTTACAAGGGAAATGTTCTAAGTAAAGAAAGATTTCCGAGACAGGGCTTAGAGAAAACCATTATCCCTCTCTAATCTGTTTTGACGGTAACTGAAAAGCTTGCAGAGCACCTCAGGGTTTGCCAGCTCATGGGTTATTTTAAAAAAACAATTACCCTAGGAGAGCCACAGGCAAAACTTCAAAGGAACAAGGATGGGCACATACTGAAAAAGTCAAACAAGTTGGGGCAACCTCAATCACTGGAGAGGCCACCAGAGCCACGAGGTACAGATGAAGATGCATGGTTGGTGGGACTGGCTATGGGTAAAATGTTGATTAGGGTTAGGGTTAGGGTTAGGGTTAGGGTTAGGGTTAGGGTAACCCTCATTATAACATTATAACATTATTATAACAAAATTATATACATTTACATCATTTTTGGCCTCAACGACGCTGATGCGCTGCTTATGGATCAATAGATGAACATGACAGCAATGTTTCATGTTTTATCACTTTTTATTATGGACTCCATTGATAATAAATAGTGGGATATAACCTACTAATCTTGTCATGAAAGAAAATAACACAGGCTGACATTTCTATTGCAGCCCTGAACCAACCCAACCACGCAAAGCACACGTTGACCTTGTTGATTATTGCCAACCCTGGATTACGTTGGGAGAATAGAATATAGCGTAGAATATAACGTAGAATATAGCGCACCTACTGTATCCGGGCACAGTGATGTGGAGGCAGCTAACCAGTTTTACAACACTTTTCTCTAGGGAAGCTATTAAAGCAGAATGCACCAAATCTGGAAGGTTCCGATACGGAATCAAGGACACCCTTAATTCTGGTGTTTGGGGAAAATATTGCTACATGGAAAATTCTGGAATATGCAAACAAGTTCATAGACTACCAACAGAAAGTTTCGCCCACCGGAAAAATAAATAAATAAATAAATAATAACAATAATAATAATATCCAGTACAAATACAATAGGTATCCACAGATACTCCACAGATACAAATATCTAAATATGAATCTTCAGTGTTAAAGGAGTGGATGATGTACAGCTGTGAAAGGTCTCACAGTCTTTATGCTAAACTTGAATTCTGTTGTCCATGTCCTTTCCAAAATCTTTGTTTGATTGTATTCTTCTTTATCGAAATAAAGTATAAAAAACTGCAGGGTTCAAAAACACCTACAGCATCAACGTTTGCTTTGGCGACTGGGAAAACAAACAGATTTGTTTTCTTCTTAATTCTCTGGTATGAAGAACTGGAAAAGGAAAAATTCAAGGAAAAATCCCTTGCACCTAACCCAAACTGCCATTGGAAACTAAACCATTTTGTTGGAAAAAACATAATTTTAACTGCTGTTAGAAGGTGAGTAAGATACTTGCAGGAACTTGCTCCAACCCAAAGTCAAGCAGCAGGTTAATTTGACTGGATTATTGAGATTACCTTGAATTAGTCATTAGTCATTGTTTGGCACCAAACATGTACATACATACAAACATGTACATACATACACACAGCCTATTGTTCAACAAACATGAACAATAGGCTGGTTGACCTGGAGTTAGAATCCTGGACGCCTTCCTCCATGGCAACTTTATAAGCAACCAGAAACAGAGGTGGTTCTTTATTTGACATCCCAATACAACCCACTCACTCAAACACACACAAACCAATGAACAAAAACTAACACACAAGCCAAAGAACTATACAAAAACAGAACAAGGTGTTATCTTGGTGTGCACTCCCAGTTAAAAATGCAATAATGAACGAGCTGGTTAAGTCCTTTTTACTTCACTTGAGAAACATCCTCAAAGTTCAATATTAGCAAATAATAATATTTATTATTATATTTTAAACGCATTATAACCACCTTGATCTTTTCATGTCGGGATTACTGCAACATTACTGCAACTCGCTGTTGTCGTACCTCAGCCAGACAGCCGTGACCTGACTTGGTCGCTGAGAATACGGCTGCCAGACTTTGCCAAGGCTGCCAAGGTTTAGGAGTAGCTGCCCTATTGCCCCAGTCCGAATGATATTGATATTGATATTGGTACATACTAACATCATACAACTATAGGTTTCCAGATCAAGGTCCATTGTCTGTGCTTCAGCCAAGACTCAAAACCAGAGGTGGCCGTGTGCCATTTCTGTTTTGGTCCCCTCACTCAGAAACTATCACCCACACACATACAATCTGAGGATTACAAAAAGTGGTTCAACACTGTTTAGATATTGCTGGTACTTTACGCTATTTTAGTCTATTCTATGCTTATGGATTTTTCCACGGCATCATCTAGTTTATCTTTGTGTTGTCACTGTAAATTAAGCTATGCTTATAATACTTTGCCGTGTGGGGAAGACGCTGCGGCCCTCTAGTGGTTAGGTGAGGGAACACACACCAGCCGATAAATGTGACTCAACTCATGGAGCAGCCTACTACGAGTAAATGCAAAATTAAAAGCAGTTGGACCAACAAGGGGAAGAACAGATATAAATAGTCTTAAACGTGAGTTTCTATTGTGTGGTGATGAGCTTTGAATAAGAATAAGAACATTAATGGTCAGCCAAGAACATTAATGGTCAGCCAATTATCCCAGTAATTGATAATAATTACGTTTATTTAAAAGTATAGGCTTAAACGGACTCAACATCCCAGTAGTGTAAAAAGCTTGGGGGAAAGAGGGATTTTAGTGAATAATCATGTGTAATATAGCCTATAAATAAATGTGTCACATGAAGGCGAGCGCGAGCGTGCTAACCCATCGTTAACTTTAACTTAAGTCTGGAAGTTTGAAGTGGATCGTGCCACCTGTCCAACTATTTGACGATGACACGCTCACCTATTCAAACGGGCATGTGGAGTCACTCGTGAGTGACTCCACCACGCCCTACAGACAGGACACACCCTTGATAGCAATCGGCATCTCTCTCGATACGTAACATGATAACGACTTTCTCCAACTCAGCCGCTCCCACTTTAATGGGTATAAAAGCCGTCCCATTGAACAGCTCCGTATCTCCTAACACCAACAGCTCCTGAATTCGTCTACCACTTTAACATTGTTCACCTGTCACCGTCGACCATCCTACCTACATCTGCAATTATGAGTCAACGCTCCAGTCGCACGGGAACGTCCCTGTACTCTGGCGGTTACAGGAGCTCTCAACACCGGGCAGCGAGTGTTTATGGCGGGGCGGGAAAGGGAAATGTCAAGGTGTCGTATGCATCGAACCACAGCGGGTTTGACCTCGGCAGTGGGCTCGGAGTTGGGGATAATGGCACGGGAGTTTCGGTCAACGACAAGGCCACGATGCAGAACCTCAACGACCGCTTGGCCGCCTACTTGGAGAAAGTGCGCTCTCTGGAGAGCGCCAATGCCCAACTGGAGCGTCAGATCCGCGAGTGGTACGAGATGAGGTCGCCACAGATCCGGGACTACAGCAAATATGAGAACATCATCGCAGAGCTCCGCCAAAAGGTGAGCACCCCGCCTACTCTCTACCAATTAAACAAACAGCCAAAATAATAATAATGTATGATTACATACGTTTATTTTTTATTTACTAATTCCTTAACAGTATTACAAATAAAAGCTATGATCAGGTTTTGGATTGTAAATGCTCACAAAAGGCCAGTTGTATTAAAGAACTTTGTCCAATGAAACCCATTCATATCATATTTTAAATTTAAATTCATATTTATTTTGTTTCAGATCAACATTGCTACCATGGACAATGCCAGAATCCTTCTACAGATCGACAATGCCAGACTGGCCGCAGATGACTTCAAACTGAAGTAAGTAACTAGGAAAGGGTTCTGGAGAATACGAAAAATGTATGCATTTTTCATCACCGGTCCTTGTCAAGTACTGAAAGCATCCAGAACCCTCAACGAAGTGCGACAGAAATCCCTCCCCATCATCTTTGCTCGACCACATTACATCACCTCTCATGTTGATTCAGGCCTTTCACTTTGCGTTGGCCCCCGAGCCATGGATGTGTATAGGGTCAACAGAAAGCAATTGAACAGGTCGAACAGGTTTCTGTTATGTCTCACCGTGTTTGTTGTTGGGGGTATAAGCACACACTCATCAGGCACAGCATCACCGCCCCCTTTCTCTCCTGCTTCGTGTAGGTACGACAATGAGCTTCTCATGCGGCAGTCCGTGGAGACGGACATCGCAGGGCTGAGGAGGGTCCGGGATGAGCTGACCATGGCCTCCACCGACCTGGAGATGCAGATTGAGGGCCTGAAGGAAGAGCTGATTTACCTCAAGAAGAACCATGAAGAGGTGATTGTTGTTCAACACAAACCTGTTCACAATAATGATCCGTTTTGTGAGCTCGCTTCCTTTCTAATAACGCAGCGAGATTACGAACAACATATTTAAATGATCTTGTGAACATTGAACAAATGATTGGCTGATCGCTTCCTGTTCCCAGGTGGCTCATTCCAATGAGGAATCTATTTGCATTGTACACACGAGTGATCATTTAGAACAAGCCAACAGCGCCTTTGAGATGAGTGCACAATAAATTGTCTATAGGCTCTGGGCCATCCCACCTGATCAGAAGATGCCAAGTCATGTGTCTCTAAAGACAAACATTTAATCTAGTATGTGTGCTTGAATTGCTGCTCAACCGGATCTTTACATTCCAAACAATAGCACACAGTACACAATTTTGCTTGATTGCACCTATCCGCATTTGGGGCATAACTACCCATTAGGTATTTACAACGCCTGTGTTATTACGAGACAATGGCTGCTCAAATGCGCCCAACGTATATGAAATCCTACACTGCAACATACAACATCCTTTAGTAATACAACCCTCTTCTCTATTTATACAAACCAGATCCGAACAAACCACTACGCAGCCTACCGTTTTAGATGTAATTCCTCATGTCTATTTTACATATCTTCCCATCTCTTTCTGCTTTTGCAGAATAATTTTGACTATACTGTTAACAGCCTGAACTGAACAACCTGAACTCAACTTTGCACAAGCTCCATTCTTATTTGCACATCTTAACTATGCAAATGAGAAGCCCTATTAGCCCTCCTCTCTTCATGTCTTGTTTTCTAACTAACTAAAGCAGGTGACTAACTAATTTGTGCAGGTGACCGTTGGTGATCATTGCTGACCTATGACCTTTAAACCCCTTTTGTAGGAGCTTGCCGCCGTTCGCTCTCAGATGACCTCAGGCTCGGTGAACGTGGAGGTGGACACGGGCCCACAGCAGGACCTAAGCCACGTCATGGACGAGATCAGGACTCAGTACGAGGGCATCACAGACAAGAACCGCAAAGACATGGAGTCCTGGTACAAGGGCAAGGTGAGGGGCACCAACAACCCAACGCGACGTCGTCCAGTAACCAGTCATCGATATATTCGCTTTGCGCTTCCGTTCCGCTGTCAACGACATGATGTGACGATGTCAGACACGAAGGTGTCCAAACCTTGACCGCTTCGGCCGTCTTTTTTGTACCCAAACCAGTTTGAAGAGCTCAACAAGGAGGTGGCGACCAGCACGGACACCCTCAACTCCTCCCGCAGTCAGATCACGGAGCTCAAGAGGACCGTGCAGTCGCTGCAGATAGAGCTTCAGTCCCAACTCAGCCTGGTACCCACGCACCCCCACGCACCCCCACGCACCCCCACGCACCCCACACAAATGCACGCGGCTGGCGCATATTTTTTGGTTTCCACAGACACATACAACCGTAATGGTTTTTGTTCAGCGCGTTAAAGCTGTTTCCAACCGGGTCTGAAGAGCAAAGGCTACGCAAAGCCTAACCCTAATGCGTAAAGGATTTAGGAGTGCATCTGTCTTTGAGGCATGCAGCATGTGGTTTCTCTTTGACTGTTTCTATTCGTCTAGTCTTGTTTGGTTCCTCTTTTTGTTTGCTTTGACAAGCTACTGCTTTAAAACAAGAACCGCACTGAATCAAAATACAAATATTAAGTAGACGGCACCGTACCTTCCTCTCAGCTATTGAAAGAAATGTATTGAGGAAGAAAAGAGTCAGTGGTGGGTCTGAGTGTACCTCAGTCTAACCTCTCTTCCACCTGTAACGTCCATGGCAGAAATCAGCTCTGGAGAGCCAGCTGGGGGAGACAGAGAGCCGCTACAGTTACCAGCTAAGCCAGCTGCAGGCCATGGTGAACACCCTGGAGTCTGAGCTCAGCCAGGTGAAGATGGATATCGAGAGGCAGGGACAGGAGTACCAGATGCTGCTGGACATCAAGACTCGCCTGGAGATGGAGATCTCAGAGTACAGGAGGCTGCTGGATGGAGAGGAAGTGAAGTAAGCCCATCCAATGAATGGATCAATGAATACATAAATCAGTATGTTTTGTTTTATTTGTTTGTTGCGATGCTGGTTACATTGAGCTTTTTTTTATTCTGTCTTCCAGGACAGCTGTTGTCACCAAGGTCACAAAACGTAAGTTTGATTCAACACTTGATTGACGTGACAGTTTCAGTTCAGTTACGGAGCAAATAAGTATCACAACAGAGTAACCACTTTAACTGATGGACAGGTTAACATCGGTCATTTTGTCTTCCTCTACAGGTTCACCAATCGTGACCAAAAGAACTAAGATGGTGATCGAGGAGATCGTCGATGGCAGGGTGGTATCTCGCACCGAAGATGTGGATGAGGAAGTCGTTAGCAAGTGAAAACCCTAGAACCGAACATAATGCAAATTTGTGTTGAAATGACTCAATGATGACCCATAGGTTAGAACTACATCCCAATTGCTCCTCCATCAGTTCCTGTACATTCTCTCTCACTGCTATGCCGTCTCGGAAATCCCACATCTCAGTGCATTTAAACTCGGCCACAAGTTCACTTGCTTGTGTGTTTTCTTTGGGAATGCCGTGTCTTTCTGTTGGATACCTCTTAAAGAATTTGCCTCTTCACACAATGTTGTCACTATTAAGATGTTAAACGTTAAGATATAAATGAAATACTTGGTGTTAATAAAATACTAATAGAATAATAAGTATTCTTGTCAACTGAGTTAATTAATTAACAATTGTTTATGTTTAAAGACATATTTTGTAACACATTATCCACATTCCATCTATTTGACCTTCAGTTCAATTCAAAATGCAATACCATGTTTGTACATCAGATGGCACTGTTATCCGTATCCGTCTCCATTTCTTGTTGCTTGTAATGATAGTACACATATCACAAATAAAACATCCTCTAAATATCCATGCTAATTGTGATGGCGTTAGCTTTACATGCATGTGTCATGTCCACTGATGTATTTCCCATGTATGACAATTTCCCCTAAAAAACAAACTCACAGACACACAGACACACACACACAGACACACACACACACACACACACACACACACACACACACACACACACACACACACA
>JAOPJO010000111.1:20273863-20285667 GCA_027123675.1 Molva macrophthalma
ACCACTCCCACACACACACACACACACACACACACACACACACACACACACACACACACACACACACACACACACACCATATTAGGGACAGGTAGGATGCTCTTGACAGCCGGCACAGTATTATATATTTACTTATATATAATATATATAAGTAAATATATAATACTATATATTTACTTATATATATATACTTACTTATATATATGGTATATTTTTCTCGTTCTGGAAAATTCAACATTGCAACACATCCAGGCAAGCATCCCACACTATCAGCGCTTTACTACATCTTAACGGCGGTGTGCAGGTTCAGCATTCTAATCTTGGCGCAAGACGATAAAAAACATAAAGGTTTATTTTTGGATTTCACAGTTAGTTGGCCTATAAATTGAGGAAGTGGCACAAACCATTTAACTAAATGCAGAAATGGCATTATAAAAACTTTAAAATAATCATGTGGCACTCAATATTCTTTGCATAATAGCCTAATCTACTAATAACCTACTAGTCTACACGTAAGAAGAATACGCTACTGCCTAAAAGGGTAGTAATAATAATATTAATAATAATAATAATACATGTAATTAATAATAATGATAATAATGATAATAGGCCTTCTTTTCTCTATTCTATTCGGACGAAATTGAAATTAACCAGATGTACGGTCCTAATTAACCGTCTTTTCCGTCCAAACAACAACGACAAATATAGGCTTTATGGTTTATTTAAATGTTGAATCAAGGCAAGTGGGCGTACTAGGAACAAATGGGCCAATATGACATTTTACGCGGTTAGAGGTTTAACTTGGGAGTTCGCCCTAGTGATGCGCATCTGCCGTAGGCGTCCAGTGCTCGGAAGCAACAGGCGATACCGCGCTCGTGAAAGACAGCTGACTCGAGGCTCGCAATTCCACAGAACAACCTCTTATTTGTGAAGCCCATCAGGACAACGAGATTTATGTAATTAATTAGAATGACATACCGATAACCTCAGGTTAGACAATTGTGCGATTCGCTGGGATCCACTCGATCAGAACACGCACAGCGCGGATATGATTACGCGCGGCACCAGTTGTGGAAAATCGATTGTGGACCGACTTGGTTAACGCGAGAGGAAGTGAAGGCAGCCAACCAATAACCGCAGACGTTTTTGCCTAGCGTTGGCTGCTGAAGTAGACCTGAAACTTCATTTTGCATCAGACATTTGTTGTTCGTGGAGCGTTGCAGTGGACCTGCATGCTCGAAGGAACCCCCGCGCACTTCATGCCCGGTTTGGTGATGCCATGCCCCGCAACCACAGCGGCGATGAAGGAGGCGCTGCTGGGCTCTGGATGAGGACGTCGCCGGGGCACCGCACCGATGGTTATGGCTTGAAGGATGTGGAATTGGGAGGAAGGATGGTGAACAACGCTGGAGACGGTCTGCTGCTGTCCACCTCGAGTGCCACGGGTATAGGGGCTTCGGAGAGCCTGCGGGGAAAGCAGGGGGCCCGGCTCAGCCTGCTGGGGAAGCCGCTCATATACAGCGCGCAGAGCGGCCGGAGAAACGTGCGCTACCGACGTCTCCAAAACTACCTTTACAATGTGCTGGAGAGACCACGAGCCTGGGCGTTCATCTACCATGCTTTAGTGTAAGTTAATTTCAATTGTTTATAGAAATATATAATTTGCATGGAAACTAGTTTTCTCGGTAGCTGCAAACAGGGGCTACACACACACCTGTTGTTTAATCATATGGTAGCGAAGATGCTTCAGTTTGCAGCCCAGCCTGAAATACGCGTATTAATATCGTTTACATTAATAATAGCCTACCGTCGCACAGTAGACCTACGGTGAAATGGTGTTAATGAAATAGTGCTAATGCCTCCATCATGGTCTCTAATGTATCTCACACGTCATGTAGGCAATATAGGGGATGTTGTTGACTATGGCCTATAACTTCCGTAGAAAGGAAAGACATATGGTCAATGTGGCGGTTGTTTTGGTCACGCAAAGACTGAAAATGTTGTACTTTTGTTCGAGTACCATCTTAAACATCACGGAGGCCTCCGTCCTCTACTGTGTTGAGACACGGGTCTCTGTCAGTGAGTGTACCGAGCTCGGGCTGCCACATTGGTTGCCTCTGTTGCTGTAGCAGTCTGAGCTAAATGGAAGGAAGTAAATGGGGCAATCCACATGTCCACGAGGCACACACGCTAATATACCTTTCTACTTCCAGGGGCGGGGGTGGGGCTCCATGTCTTTTGGCGGGAGGGTAGTCAGCAGGGACTGGCTGCTGCTGGCGATGCCTTACTTTTTGTTCCGGCACGATTTATGATAGTCTGACCCAATGCGTTGCTTTTACTGGTCTAGCTCCCTCACTTCCTATGCCATTAGTTTCGTGTTAGCGGCCAGCCATTGGTCCATCAAGCTTCCAGTGACACTTCTAACCAATCTGCCCAATCACAGCTCCAGCGCCGCCTGATTGGCCTGCCCAAATTGTTAGCGTCTTCCTGTAGGCTCTTTCGTACAACGAAAGTGTTACAATATACAGGAAATCGAGGCTAGCGTGATGATGACAACCAGAAAGCCTACAAGTGATCAGTTCATCATTTGTGGGATACCACCACAGCTTTTTTCCATTTACAAGAAGTCATTATACTGTTAATTTGTCCATCCATTTTCTGCATATGATGTTCCCATACTATTTAGCAGGAAGTATTATAACACTTCCTACTGAACAATGGTGGACTGAATCTCAGATCCAGCTGACTTCTATGTTAAAGCAGAACCTCTGGAGACGGCCCAGCTCCTGGGTCAGAAACCAGAAACTGCGAGGGGCAGAGTTACGCCCCGTTTTCCGGTTCCAGAAATATCTATAGAAAGAAAACGCATTTGCGCTAGTGGATGAAGCTTTCAGAAGGGGATTTTGTTTTTGATTCTTTCCACAGTAGCCAGTCTACACGGTGTTGATTTAAAACCTCTACAGACACTTTTGTACAGTTTCCTGCTGCTGGCCGATTATGTGTTCGCCCTATACACGCTTACAGATCCTCGCCTCCCGGGACATGATTGTTTGAAACAAGAATGAAGCGTAGGGAAACCCAGTTCACCCAGAGTGAACCGGGTCAGTCAGATTTGTGAGATTAGAGGGGACTCTAATTAAAGATTAAGTAATCGTCTACCATAATTGCAGTTTTCCTCAACAGCTCGACCTGTATCCAATGCTGAATGAAGACATGAACTGCGGGGGGGGGCCTTATTGTTCGTAAGGCCCCCCCACATTGTTATCTCCCTGTGCGGCGGCGATCCGTCGCCACCTCGTGACCCCGTCCGTAAATCTAGTGCCTGGGAAGCAGGAGCGAACAGAGCACTGCTGTTACCTCTTCAGGTCAGGCCACACCGGGTCCCAGGGGTTAAACCGTGATGTCCGCCGCCATGACAACGTTCATTCTGCTCAAAGGTGTCCCTCAACCTGTCCCCTGTCCCCCCCCCCCTGTCTCCCCCGTCTCCCCCTGTAACCCAGAAACCAAAGGCAGTCGATTGTTGTCCCCGTGGGGTGGCTGCTGCTAGAAACTCCATTTGAATGGTTTTATTGCTGCGCCTTGGCGGTTATATATAGTGTAGTGATCGAGTCATTCCCAAGCTGGTCTGGGTGTCCCTAATAAATAAAGGCTTATTCTCAAGTGATACTGCATATTGATTAGTGTGGTCTCAAATGTTGGCATGCATCCCCCCTCTGGGCAAAGTGAACTAGTGGTGAATGCCCACAAGAAGTAATATCATCGTAATGTCATCAGATTCGTCATCTGTGATGTGGTTCGTGTTGGACTCTCGATATAAAAAAAACCCCAGCACAGATGCCTCAGCAGACAGCGTTATTTGGAGCCCTGATTGTGTGTGTGTGTGTGTGTGTGTGTGTGTGTGTGTGTGTGTGTGTGTGTGTGTGTGTGTGTGTATCAACGGGCCTACCTATACTGCCGGCCTGAGAGGACAGGAACACTGAGCCAGTCTTCTGCTCGGATCGTGATCTCCAGGGGTTGCAGCACCCCTCCTTCCTCCTCCTCCTCCTCCTCCTTCTCTTCCTCCGTACACAACACTGCCGCCATTCATCTTACCTCAGGATTAACAAGCTCTTATCCTTTCAAGTATGTCACGGCCGGAGGAGTGTGGGGGAATGAATGGTGCGTTCCACTGCATCAGGTTGCTGAGGTGGGGGGGTTAAACAGAGTGGTGACTGTGGCACTTGCATTTCTTGTCTTACATAGACTATATCTCTTGCCCTGTTAAGAGTCAGAGCCCACAGCCAGACGGTCGTTTTGTTTTCTAGAAAGGGAAACTCTTCCCTTTTCTAGCAATCTGAGATCTACAACTAACGCCAGTTCCTTTGTTCATTTCTTTCAGCCGTCTCTTTCTCCCGCTCTCCTTTCGGCGGGTGGATTGATAACTGATTTTGTATCTAAATTACGTTATTTGAATCCTTTTGGATAACTTTTTGGCATAGTGTGGGTGTGGGGATTACAGTTTCCTGTCACCACAACAGATTTCCGTCGTTTGGAGTCCAGAGAGGCCATTTTGGAGATTTGTGTAGAACTTCAACAAAACAATGTGTAGGGTGTTAGGAGGGCTGGTGGATGTAATGGATGTAATCATAGAACAATACATTAACACAACAACAGATGTAATAGTTTGTTGGAGTCCCACAAATTCCGCCTAACGCATTGAGCGAGATGCAGAGGATGATGTCAAATGATTTATTTTGTGAGCTATGTTTTGCCTTCATCCATGCCTCCAGTGATGGATACATCCACTGAATATGCAGCATATAGCTTCTCTTATGTCATCACGTTAAGTCTCCGACTCATGTTTCATGTGCAACCAACAGTGGAGAAGATGCAAGCATCTCCTTCATACTCCAAATCCAGAGCTGGGACAAAATAAATGCCCATGTCTAATAAAAGGTACAACTGAAGTCCCCCTGCTGCAAAGACGAATTCACTTCCAGCTAAGCACATATCATTTATGTCCAGGCCGTCTATGGTAACCATAGACGGGACGTCACTGTGCCTTCTTCCAAACAAGAGGAAATGAGTGTGAGAGTGATGGCTGAGGGGCTGGAGTTTCATGTGTGTACTCAGAGGGAACCCACCCCGGAACCCACTCACCCTGAAAGGCTTTCAGAAATGACTGTCTTCAAACGTACAGAGAGAGGAACTTAACGCAGTGATGGCTCATCCTAGTTCACAAACAGAGATGCATACGCACACCACACAGATGCACACACATGTGCACAGACACATGCACGCTCAGACACACACACACACACGCACGCACGCACGCACGCACGCAAGCACGCACGCACGCACACACGCACACACACACACACGCACACACGCATATACACGTGCAAACAAGCTGTTTATTCTACAATGCAGCATCATCAGCCTACCTGATTTGACCATACTCAGCTGTGTTATCTTTTAGTGTCGGTGTGATGAGTGTATTAATAACGTGTTTTAGTGTGTTAAGTGTGGGTGTATAAAGAGTGAGTATGTTACATGAGTGTGTAATTGTTAAGTCTTAGGGTTCAGTTTTAAGTGTGAATGTGTGAAGTGACAGTGTGTAGAGTGTGTGTGAGTGTTCATGTGTAAAGTGTATCATTCTTTCTTTTGCCCTCATTTTAGCTGCGTCACTTTGGTTGCCTCACAGACTTTTTTGCTCTCCTTTCCTAATTCTCTTTCAAGACCCGAGGCCCTTTTAAATGATTTGGTCTCCCTATCATCTCTCTTCTCCATGGCCTTTGGGGACAGTGCATTGTGGCTCTATACATTCGTTTTTACTGGTTAACTTCTGCTTAGTATTTATTTTGTGGGTAAAATTGGTATTGTTTGTGTTAGTGAGGGTGGAGACACCCAGTGAGCACACATATTGCACACAGTGCAATATAAGTAGCCTTTTCCATATTTTGCAAGTGTATGTACTAATTATATTAATTATATCGTCTCATAAGATGCTGCTAATTTTTGGTGCAAAACAGGTTTATAATGTTGAGCCCCTGCAATGGTACTTGGCAGAGAGTGGCCTATGATTAGCCAACCCACTTCATGCTAGCACGCTAGCAGATGTACTTACCATACCGCATAATGCTACGCAATTCTGACTCACAAAAAGATCCTAAAACATGAAAACACATTCAATACTAAAATATGACAGATTTCGGAGGAAACATGTACCCACAATGGAACAAAATGTAAGTCGATTGTGATGTGATCCTTCAGGATTTGATTGGGTCGTGCTGAAAGGGACAAATCCCACAGCGGCGAGCTGTGAGTGCTAGCCTGTTTAATATGAGGACGAGCGGTTACACGCGCTAGCATGGACGGAAGAAATGTATAATAATTATCACACTAAGTACTTACATGTGAACATAAGAAAAAAACACTAGGACCCTTAATACTGTACAAATAGAGTGTTTAGTCCGAGTTTGTTTATCTAACATACAACATAGGGCAGTCAGTTCATACATTTCTACATAGGCCTGTGTTATGCTTCATCTTTACCACTTTTCTAATAAATCACATCAAAATAAATGATTTCTTGGCATGGACCAAGCCGAATGGTATTTTTTTGGATAAACTAAATGATGTTCCTATTCACCTTATTGTCACTCACTACATCTTCAAGGACAGCTGGCATGCAGTCTTTCCCCGTTTCAGAATCTATGAAGGGTTTCCATTTTTTAATCTGACCAAGAATCCATCCAACATGAAGGGAGGCTACTCCTGACTTGTTCCGAACAGGACCTGTTCATTATACCCTCTGTTGGTAATTCACAGAGTGGCTCTGCACTTTGATTCGACATCTGAACCATCGGATATGTTCTATTGAAGTTTGAGTGATGCTTGATGCAGTGCCTTATCAGATTGTATTGTTTTGTTTCTGCGATAGCCTCGTTGCAGATCAAATACATGGGCTTTGGTCCCACAATAAATAGATATTTCACAGTCCACTCCTCGTCGAATTGTCTACCTTTGGCCTTTTCAATGTGGACAACAACAATTTAGCATTGCAGCTTTTTGCTGAGCAGAGACCGACATTGGGCGAGCATAGAGAGAGAGAGTGCAGGGTCATGGGCGGAGCATTAGGGCGGGACAAAGCAGATGAAGCGGTATCCCATTGGAGGAAATTTAACTTTACCAATCCGTTCGCACGCTTTACCAATCTGTGCGCACGCTTTACTTATCCATGCGCACGAATTTACAGATTTATTTAGTATTTTTTCTATCATGTGACCCCAGGAGGGCTCCGTACAGTCATGCTCAGAAACAGCTTGTTTTCAGGATATATTTTCAGATTGTTTATGTTCTAATAAATACCTTGTGGGCCGGATCAAAGTGATCCATAGGCCTGCTCTAATGGGGCGTACTTACTGATAGCCCAACAGTACCAAGTATGTGGACATATTTAAACGAGACAATATCAAGGTAACTTTGTATAAAGATGATTATGGAGGAGGACACCTGAAGTACACACTTAATGAGCTGTTTTTTATTTAGTTGTCTTCAAATATCTGAACCTTCACGTCATCAGGAGCATAATGGGGCAGCAGATGCTGCCCCTCACAGGAGGGCCACAGATAACAAGGCTGTTTCCTTCGTTTTGTGACTTCTATGTAATGGGTCCACATGAGAGAAGTTTGCATTCACGTGTGTACTCAGGCTGCAGCTATCGATTATTTTAGTAATCGAGTATTCTAATAATTAGTCCATCGATTCATCGAGTAATCGTATAAGAAATAATTTTGCTAAAGAGCAATAGTAAATATAGAAGGGGTATTTTATGACGATAATAACATGAATGAGGCTTTCACAAATTGACTGCAGCATTTTATTTTCTATAGTTATTTTCTTGAGCAAAACTTTACGCCGTAAATTCACGTACATTTTTTACTAGTCTTCATCTCAACTAGCAATCATGTTGATTTAAGTTAAATGCTAACGTTAACTGGATGCGTATACTGGAAGCTCGTGCTCTTGTGGTAAGCTAGTTTGGCTTTAAAATAAACACACTGTACAGAGTTTTCGTTCCTTATTAGGGTGAAATGATCCCATATTTTTGACACTTTCTGTCGTTTTCTCTTGCTTGTCTCTTCTCTTCTTGCTATTTTCTCTCTCTTCCTCCACTTTGCAATCCGTGCCATCAAATCACGTCGTCTTCACGTCCGCAGCGTAAGCGCGTTGTGCGACAGCAATAACCGTCCGTGCGAAACACAGCGCGCTGTATATAGTTATATGGATTAAACGAAGCTTCGACGCAAACAATTTGCATCGATCATTTTTTGTAATCAAGTTACCCGAGTTACTCGAGGAATCGTTTCAGCCGTAGTGCGTACCCCTCCATTGGATCCAAAACGGAACTTCTCTTTTGGCGGCCTGGGGATTCTGTTTGAAAGCGTTGTCGCTAATGAAGCTTTGCCGCTAACAGCTAGCCAAGATTCAAACCAGCCCCCCCTAGCCAGTGGTGCCCCTGTGCTATATATAGACATGAAGCAAAGGACTTAGTGTCCAGGGGTCTATGGGTCTGCTCTCCCCCCCTCTAGGAACAACATTGCTATACTGCACAAGCCATCCCAACACACATGCGTGCACACACACACTTACATAATCCAAATGCAAAAAGTGGGCATGCAGTTGATCAAGAGCATGGCCCATCACGTGTTTGGATTTCTGACTGTAAAACCAACACTTCCACATTCATCCTGTCATTGATGCACAACGTGGAATACTCAATCGGCTATCACGGCATTGTGAATAAATAACATTATGTAATGGCAACATCCACAAAGCAGACAGGGCAAAGACGGATCACAGGAGAGTGGCAGAACATCAGGGAGAGAGAAGGCCATGCCCCCCAGCCCAGGTTTTGGCACAAACCCGTAATGCTCTGGCGTAGTGGGCGACAGTCCAGAGGGCCCCAGACCTCGATGTCTTACCCACAGGCGATGCAGTGCAGCTGGCCAAGCAGGCTGTCTCTCACGCCGGGGCCATGAGCAACACGGCCATTTACAGAGAGGAAGGAAGTGAGGACCAAAAAAGAACTCAACATCCAGTGATGGAGAGTGGAAGTGTTAACGTACAAGACTGGTTTAATGGGGTGTTTTTTGTTTTTTCAACATCCCCAGTGAAACAACGAAAAGGTTAATACGTTTGTATCCTGTTTACCAAAATATCATCTGCCTAGTGATTGGAAAATAGATCCATTAATCTTTTTTTCTTCAAAAATGAAACAATGGAAACACAGAGCAGTCTTGTTGCTCTGGTCATCAAAATCCTTCCTTACAATACATTTTTTCCCTGAAATCTACGTTCACCAACGATTTTATCACAATGGGATGGAAGAAGGATGGAAATATTGCAGTATTTCTTGTAAAAGAGTTGTGTAATCTCTATAAGAGTAACCTGTGTGTGTGTGTGTGTGTGTGTGTGTGTGTGCGTGTGCGTGTGCGTGTGCGTGTGCGTGTGCGTGTGTGTGTGTGTGTGTGTGTGTGTGTGTAATGGAGGAAGAGAGACTGAAAGCAGGTCAGACAAACAGATGAGGAGATGGAAAGGGATAAATGTCTCAATTGTGGTGGAATTGCTTGCTAATGGCTTAAAAAAAATCGCAGGGCCTAAGCTCTTGCTGACTACTTAAAGGCAACAAACAAACCAACAAGAGCAACTGAATGGATAATTTGTTCTTGTGATAGAGCACGGTTGGTTTTAACATTGAAAACATCACAGCTATCCACCACTGCGGTGCACAGTACGGTTCTGCACTCGCTGTGTTCACTGCGTGCTCATATTAGTTCCCATATTTCTTCTGTGGCATGGAAGGGAGATTATATTTGATAGCCCAGCATGTTCACCAACCCCTCTCTCTCTCTCTCGCTCTGTCTCGCTGTGTGTGTGTTTGTGTGTGTGTGTGTGTGTCTCTCTCTCTCTCTCCCGTGGCCCTGGGGCGATCTTGACCCCATCCCAGAGAGTCATGCTCTCATACACAGCGGCTCTGTTTTGCGAAATAGAAAAAGCTCTGTGTGGGAAACATGGTGGAAGGCAACCCCCTCCTGGCTCCCTCCATACAGCAGAGGGATCCAGTACTGCTGCAGCACCTTAAGATCATCTGTATCACCAACCGCCCTTGTTGGTGATGGTGAACTCAGACACCTTCACCCAACACGTTGGTCTTACTTAAGTTGAGCTTCTTGCAGCATGAACCATGGGTCCTTTTTGGAAGATCGAAACGAAGATCGAATTCTGCGAGAGTGAGGGGACATGAGCTGTGTTTCCGGTACCCCTCCATCCCTCGCCCGTGCAACCCTGTCCAATAGCCCCGAGTGCCTGAACCCTTGACACTCTGCTGCCCTGCCTTTACTTCATGGGCATTTGCTGCGAGGTACCGACCAGACCATGCATCGGGCGATTACAAGTTTGTACCGTATTCTGCGATGTGGATGAAAAGTGAGGGATGTTGGGGTTGTCTCTGCACCATTGCGTTGCCCCTTTCAGCCACTCCACTGCCACTCTCTCTCTCTTGTCTCTGGGCGTGTCAGAATGCATCAGTCAGGGAGGGAGAGAGAGAGAGAGAGAGAGAGAGAGAGAGAGAGAGAGAGAGAGGGGCTAATGGAGCAGAGGATTGTGTCTGGTCTGTTCAGCGGGGCAGTGAATTTAAAGGCCAGGGTGCTGCCTCAGCTCTCTGTGAAACCATGACCACCACATATCACATTTTAACCGTTATTCCCCCTCAGCGCCGATAGCAGCGAAAGAAACGTAAAAAAGACTCGTAAAAACGAAGCCTACTAAAATTAGGAGGAATCATCTGCTGTTATATTCTTTTAGATATATTTTGTCCTTAGGATTTGAACCATCACAGACCAAGCACAGACTTCTTATTTGGATTTTGGTCAACGAGACAACCATCTAAATAAAAGATTCTAAACCAATAAGCATACATGAATGAGTACATGTAAAGAACATGAAGTAACCCATTAATAAGGATTTACGGCACACAATGTACACATATATTTCCCTTATACTTAGCATTGTATATCAATAATGTATAGTCCACTAGATGTTACATTCACCACTACAGAACAGTGATCATTTATAATCGGTCATCTGCCGTCTTCACATGGTGGCATTAATCACTTGGCTGCTCTCTGTGGCCATGTGCTACAGCGGACAGGAGGCCAGCTACCATAATGCAGAGAGTGGGAGAGCCTACTGGGAGGGAGAGCCTACTGGGAGGGAGAGCCGCACCATGTGCCTCTACTGACATGCTGCTTCTATGTATTTTGGTCACGTGTTCGTCAGAGAGTGTAGGTGTAGGTCTGGATCCCTCGGATACAAAAGGGGGCCATATGATTCCCTTCTTCGTCTCTTATCTCGGGCCTCTCTTAACCCTAACCCTATCCCCCTTCAGTATAATCAGCGGTTACAGTCTGGGGGTCCGAGACTCCAGGTGGTCACGCTGGCCGACGCTGGGTGGGACTTTGTATTACAGCATGCCTGAGAACATGTAGCCGTGTACAGCAGCACGCCAAGAGACTGATAACATGATCCATACCACTGTCTCGTGCTGCCATCTGTGACCTCCAACAGCTCCTGCATCGTCGTTTCGCTCGCCACCATGATGGTTCTTCCTCTGTTTCTCTCTCTGTAATGTTCATTCTCAGTCTCTCTCTCTCTCTCTCTCTCTCTCTCTCTCCCTCTCTCTTTCTCTCTCTCTCTCTCTCTCTCTCTCTCTCTCCCTCTCTCTTTCTCTCTCTCTCGCTCTCTCTCTCTCTCTCTCTCCC
>JAOPJO010000111.1:20415675-20427194 GCA_027123675.1 Molva macrophthalma
TGTGTGTGTGTGTGTGTGTGTGTGTGTGTGTGTGTGTGTGTGTGTGTGTGTGTGTGTGTGTGTGTGCGCGCGCCATGTGCGCCATGTGCTGCAGCACATGGCGCCGCCTCTTCGGGGTCCTCCCTCACTATAAAATGTTCTCCAACGTAGCGACTCTCACTATGCTGACTGAGTCCCTCCCATCGCTCTCATTGGGCAGTTCACCCACTGTGGCTGCCGGAGCCCCACTGAAACAATAAGTGTAACCCTAGACCGCACTTCAGGTTGTCAAACTATCTTTCTTCTGTTCTTATTCAGAGTTAAATGAAAGAAACCCGGCACGTTGTAACGATCTTTCTAACTTTACATCTGTCGCCCAGGAAAGCCGAGGCTATATAGTAACGCAGTTATGTATGATAGCCGACTCTATGTTAACAGTACCCATTTTTTAAAGTGATTTGCGCGTAGAACTCATAGGCTATTATGTTTATGTTTGACCTTAAGTATTCAGTAACGTTAGCCGACTGCAATGAGTGGTGCGTGTGTGTATCCATCATCCTATGCAATAATCACGAGTAATGACAGTCGTTCCTACTGTACCGGCAATGTGTCCACGCAGGTCTAGCGACAGATCAGAAGCGGGATTTCTCGGGATTTATTCGACTCCGAATGACAAAATCAACATGGCTTCGGATATTTCTAATTACAAATTGAAAGAGGCATCGGAGAACCAGAATGAAATAGAAACCGCAACGAACGTATACGAAACAATCAAAACAGACCATGCACACGCGTGTTCTTGTCGCTGCTTTTCACTCTTGTCGAAGTCGATACCGACGGTCTACAAAAATGAGATAGTCCAAATCTTGAAACTGGCGGGACCGGTGGTAAGTATTTTTGTACAATATAATTTGCTCTGTAAAACAAGGCTAAATCATTTATTTATATTAGTTAATTTATTTAATTATTATTCTTTTACTATTCTTTACTATTTGTAACTAACTATACGACCTGAAAAAGTATGGATATCTTATTGTAAAGCTACCCTTCAAATCAAGTTTATTGTTTAATCATTGTTATTTAACTGTTAGAGGGTCTGGGCATTTTCTGGGGTTAAATATGTCATTATGGACCTACTTACTATTAGCCCACATTTTTTAGTCAGAAACGCCAATGTGGGTTTCTCCATGACAATATTTGTAAGGATTTTTATTTATTTGAAATGAAAAAAACGTAATACAAATAATCAGTTGAATTATTTTCTCATCTCATTTGGCGCTGTCATGCTTATTGGCCAACAAAGGCCTACTTGTGTCTAAGCTATAATGACGAAACGTTGTCTTTTTCTTGTAGCTGGTGTCCCAGATGATGGTGTTCCTCATCAGTTTTGTCAGCACAGTGTTCTGTGGTCACATGGGTAAAACAGAGCTGGCCGGCGTGGCCTTATCCATTGCGGTGAGATTGTTTTAGTATCTGTATGTGTTAATCCCATAGGTTAATCCCTTATTCCATGTTATTCCATTCTGAACTAGATTGTCATTGGATAGTTGCAGTATAGTAGTAGTATGACACCTTGCTCGCTCCACTCATTGGTGTACCTCTTATATCATTAGGCTATGAACCCGATGGGCTCGTTTCAGGATGTTACATCATACTACATTTACAAGGGGGGGAAATGATGCTAACGTGTTTGAAGGTCGAGTCAGGGAAACTAAAATGAGTGAGGCTATAAGGATAGGTTCATGGTTTGAGAGGTTGAGAGGTTCAGGTATTGCCCTGGTCTAGAGAAGAGAGGTGGTCCTGAGACCACCTCAGGGAGGCTGAGGTGGAAACAGACAGTGGAAATCATTGATTCTTCTGTGTGTTAGTGCCAGAAACCACAATAGTGATGTTTAACCAGGGTGACCTGTATCCTACCTTTTCTAGGTCAGGTTTTCTGCGTTTAGCGGATTCATTTCTGTGTAGTTCCGTTGCGTGACATATGATACTTCATCCTAACACCTGTTTAATGACTCTAGGTGATCAACATCACCGGTATTTCCATTGGCAGCGGTTTGGCATCAGCCTGCGATACGCTCATATCCCAGGTATAGTATATCCACTACAAAGCCTAACTGGATCTCCCACACTGTTGAAACGGCACAAACAACAGCTTTCACGCAGTTTACGTTGGGATCCAGTTTGTTTTCTTGTCCCTGGAACCCCGTGGGTTAGAGGTGTGATGGCAGTTTGTCTTAGCTCTGCCCGGCGTGGTGCTCATGTGTGGGGCTCTTCCTCCGTAGACCTATGGGAGCGGTAACCTGAGGCGTGTGGGAGTGATCCTACAGAGGGGCATCCTGATACTGCTGCTGGCCTGCTTCCCCTGCTGGGCTTTGCTGGTCAACACCGAGCCAATCCTCCTGCTCGTGAGGCAGACCCCGGATGTAGCCAGGTTAGCCATTGGCTATGGGCCCCACTTAAAGCCTGATTAGCAAAGCTGTCTGTTGGAATTTTTTCAATGAGGAGTCAATTTTTTCTCCTTCTGTGCAACCTGAAAACGTGCCCCCGGCCGATCCTTAACGTTAACGTTCCAGAACATAACTCCCCATTAACAATCACAATAGAAAACTGAATCATAATTTGGTTGATTAATATGTCTTTAATTAGCGTGTACACTAAACTTGACTGTGCGTACCACATAATAATAATAATAGTGCCGCAGTAAAGTTTCTATTGAAATATTTTATTTGCCAAAAGGATAAATGGTATCCTCGCTCTATGCTGGATGGTGAATGATTCTAACACACTTTTCACTTTTTCACTTTCCTATCTACCCAAAGTCTCTCCCAGTTCTACGTGCAAATATTCATGCCCGCCCTGCCGGTAAGCCCCAAATTATTTTTAATGTCAGAGCCTTCACTTGCCCCCCCCCCCCTTCATTGTCCTTTACAAACCTATAAACCTGTTGGGTTGTTGCTGTCAAGATTTATACCCACCATCTTCATTTGCAGGCTTCCTTCATGTACCAGTTGCAGGCCCGGTATCTTCAGAATATGGTACGGGATTTGAAAAAGAAAGCACTTTTTGTTTGACATGCGTTGTTTTTATATTCATCACGTGTCATTTTGATGGTAGGGGATCATATGGCCCCAAGTGATAACTGGGATCACTGGAAACATTCTCAACGCCATCATCAACTATGTCTTCCTCTTCCTTCTGAATATGGGTGTAGGGTGAGTTTTCATACCACAGTGTAGATCTTAAATAATTATATAATTATAAGAATAAGAACGGTAACACCAACAAAGCAATTGCATTGATACAGAAGTGTCATTTTTTTCCGATCTCAACAATGGACATTTTGAGTTTTCATCAACTCTTGAAACCAGCAGAATGAACAAAAGTCTGTCAATGAACCACATACGCCTCCTGCCTTCCCTTTGTCCGTGGCTCTAACATCTGCCTGTTGCTCTTTTCTTCAACACAGTGGATCTGCAGTAGCCAACGTGATCTCCCAGTACTCCCTGGCCGTGTCTCTCTTCATATACATTAACTGTAGGGGACTGCACAAGACCACATGGGGAGGTGAGCTGGTCAGTCCTTTTCTTGCTGAGACTTTGATTCGATCATTTCATAGGAAGAAAGCCAGAGATGGTGGTTTAACATGGTTATTATGCTATAATAAGAGTTATCCAGTGTATCAAAGGGTTTCTGTAGATAAACCTGAAGTGCACTCCTGTAGTATATACTGTTCTGTCAGGAATCACTCATGTCATAGGTTCGGAGCTATGGCTCCACTCTTTCCTTGTGCTCCGTGCTGTAGCATTTAAAGCATGGCCTATAGACGTCACATACAGAATACCAACAGCATACCGACATTTGACAACAGGGAGCACTATACAATCCCCCATGGGGTACATCAGATATCTCAACCCATTGTATGGGTTCTATGCGATACAGAGCAGAACCAAAGCAGGTGGAGGCTGGGGTGGTGGTGGGCGAAATTCTGCTCAGCACACTTAACTTTGCAGAGTGTGTGTGATAGAGGTCTTAAATGGACTATCAGTGTACATGCGTTTGATTGGACCACGTTAGCTGTCAGCTGATAGGAGGGAACATGACTGTTGTGTTCCGCCGGAACTAGCTATGCCCATTTTGGGATATTATACCATTGTCACATAGAGTGTGTAATGTGATATAAATTCTGGAGCTTGGCGTTTATCGAATCCAACTCTTGGGTCTTTCATAAGTTGTTCAAAGCTTTTTCATTTTGAACCTTACCATGTTTAATGTTTGACACAGCTTGACTAGTAATGCTTCTCTGGAGAAAAGGTGACATCCTTTTCCTACAAAGTAATGCTTGATTTGTTGGCACAATGATTGTATCATTGTATCATTACTAAAGTAGAAAATGTAGTTTAGTTTTAGTTTTTTTTCTCCCATCCAAAACAACCTATTTGACTCAAACAGAAACCACAAAATCTTTCAGTCTATATTTGTATATGGCTGACCCATGTTACAGGCTGGTCCCGGGAATGTCTGCAGGAATGGGGTCCCTTCATCAAGCTGGCCATTCCCAGCATGCTCATGCTGTGCCTGGAGTGGTGGATTTTCGAGTTGGGAGGATTCCTGGCCGGCCTCATCAGTGAGGTGGAGCTGGGAGCTCAGTCAATAGTTTACGAATTGGCGACGTTGTCATACATGGTAATTCAAGTGGAGCATTACTTATGTCGCAAATCAGCATGACACAGCTTTTCTTGTACCTTGGTCCTCTAGGGCCTTGTTCAGAAATGAGTCACATGTCACCAAAATCATTACATTTTCATCTCAATAATGAAAAAAATGATATGTAATATATATATATTTTTAAAAAAAATCAAGATTGGCTGTGATTTAAACCCACCCATACCTGCTGCATTCGAGCAGTAATAATGCTTTGAGTTCTCACACTGTGATCAGCAAGCAGCAGGCCCATTTTGTGTTGTGAAATGGGCTGCGTTGCATGCAAAGAAATTAGTCAAACGTTCACTTGGTTACGATCCAATTTACACACACTGTATACATGTCATGTCTTTCCACAGTTTCCTCTGGGATTCTCGGTGGCGGCCAGTGTACGGGTTGGAAATTCTCTGGGTGCTGGGAACATAGAGCAGGCCAAGCTGACCAGCAAGGTTGCCATCGGCTGTGCAAGTATGCCCAGCTAAACTGCTTCATGAGAGTGTCTGAATTCGCAACACTGAAAGATTCTGCTGATTGGTTCCTTCTACAGTTCTTCCTGGGCCCACTGGGTTGGGGGAGTTTGTCCTGGCTTATTGTTTATTATTCTTAAACAACCTTTATTTATGGTGGCTGTACCTCACCATGCGTTAAATGAGCTCGCATTACACTGCTGCCAAGGCATTTATGGTTGACAGGTGCAAGGTATACAAAAATAAACCCAAAGTGCGAAAACAAACCCAGGGCGTAAATATGTCTCAATCTTCATTGGATTACATATTATGTGTGTATTTTAAATGTCAATCTTCACTTCCAAATTGTAAGATAGTGTTTACACAATATTACTAAATATAAATTCTGATTTAACCATATACTATTTAATAATTCCTATAAATTCCCCCTTCATTCAAAAGTGTCTCATAACATGTTATTTTAACAAATGTACCATTTTTATGAAAGCTATGTCATATTTATTTGATCAATGATCATACTTTCATACCTTAACTAACATGTGTTTTCTTGCTGCAGTCATAGTCTCGGTTTTTGTTGGGGGTAGTCTTGGAATCCCTAAAGATGTGGTTGCATACATTTTCACCAAGGAGCAGTAAGTACAAAGAACATGAACTGTGTTCAAAGGTTGTAGGTACTAGCTCCTGGACACTTAACTCCTGCTTCTACCTTCCAATGTACCATAATGCTTCTCCCTTTCTTTATGATGTAGAGAGTGTAGCTGAATTCTAGCTGTATTTGTCAAAAGCCGCTAACCAGGAGATTTCATAACATATCCAGGAGTATGGATATGATATTGAACCATTGTATATGTCATTGAGTCAAAATCCAATACCAATATTGGTATCAATGCACCTTTACTCCATACATTTATACTGTGCATCTCCATTGTCGCCACCAGCACAGCTGACAGAACTCTCTCTATATGCTTGTATTCGTAGAGACATTGTCCAAAGGGTTTCTGATGTCATGATCATATACAGTTTCTTCCACCTGATTGACGCCATAGCGGTGAGGAATGGACATGCTAATCACAGTGACTACAAGGCTCAGCCAATCGGAGCGTCACTTGGTCATTTCTTTCTGTCGTGTGTCCTGTGCACCATATGACTTGGTGTGGCGTATGTGTCGTGATCTCTACAGGGTGTAATGGGTGGTGTCATCAGGGGGGCGGGGAAGCAAAGCGTAGGTGCCCTCTGTAACTTTGTGGGCTACTACCTCATAGGCTTCCCCATCGGGGTGTCCCTGATGTTCGCAGCTGGTATGGGCATTGTGGGTAAGGGAAAATAACTGCAATACTCCTGCTGAAACAATGTGAAATAATGTGTTCAATACACAATAACACAAAGTAAAGTTCTCTGATGAGTTTTTCCTGTTTTCTCACTTTCAGGACTGTGGACAGGACTTTTATTTTGTGTATCGATACAGACCGTGTTCTTCCTGGTTTTCCTGTCTAAAATAAACTGGAAGAAGGCCAGCGAAGAGGTAAGGTTGTATAGCTGGACTCTTACATGCACGGTGCAACTGCTGTTCTTACATGCATACATGCAAGGTGAAACCGCTGTTCGTACATGCACGGTGAAACCGCTGTTCGTACATGCACGGTGAAACCGCTGTTCGTACATGCACGGTGAAACTGCTGTTCTTACATGCACGGTGAAACTGCTGTTCGTACATGCACGGTGAAACTGCTGTTCTTACATGCACGGTGAAACCGCTGTTCGTACATGCACGGTGAAACCGCTGTTCTTACATGCACGGTGAAACCGCTGTTCGTACATGCACGGTGAAACCGCTGTTCGTACATGCACGGTGAAACCACTCTTATGACATTCATGGTGAAACCGCTGTTCTTGATGTCTTTGAATAGGCACTCGTGAGGGCCGGAGTCCAGAGACTAGAAATAAGAGATACGATCGAGATGAAAAATGGAGGTAAATAAAGGCATCTTGTTGTTTTGTCTTTGACTTTGAGTGAAGAAGATTGTATACGGCAACATACGACTCTTTTGCTTTGTTTTTCTAATGATTCCATTCAAATTTGGCAACCATGTGTTCATCGATCAGACGGAGGCCCGGAAGCCCCCCGGCTTGGCGTGAGCCTGGAGGCAGGGGAGACGGTACGGACCCCGGACATCCACGTTAGCGTCGCCACCACGGTAGGCGTGGTGCTGTCCTGCAGACAGCTGATGCTACGCCGGGGTCTGACCCTGCTGCTTTTGGTCTCCATCTTGGTGGCTGCAATCTTCCTGAAGAATTATCTCGTTGGCATATTCAAACAATGACAACCACCCTAACAACAGCAACCACCTTCCGCTTCTGATCCGATAGAGGTGTGTGTGTGTGTGTGTGTGTGTGTGTGTTTGAGGGTGTGTGTGTGTGTGTGTGTGTGTGTGTGTGTGGGTGGGTGGGTTGTGTGTGTATGTGTGTGTGTGGCAGAGAGAGTCAGACATTTTTGTTGGAAGGCCAAGTCTGGATTGGCTATTTTAGCTCAAACATATTCTCAGACATATAAATAACATCATCCATATATGGTAATGCTGTTTTACATCTGTACATGCATCCCAAATGAAACATCACAATTCCAGCTTTCTATCCTATCTCCAGTTGAGGCGATGCATATATTTATCTGGCTAATTTGTGACGCTATGGAAACGCCCTGGACAGTGTTTTACCAAACGGCCCCTAGATGTCGCTAGAGCACAAAATGTGAATGTAGTTCCTCAATTAATATTTATGGTAAAGTCAGTTAACACAATTTGCATGAAGCCCGAATACATTTCCAACCTGTTTGTCTGCTGGGTATCTTGGTGCACAAGATGCGAGGTAGCCTAGTAACTGAATTGAAGGCTTGAATTTTTTTATTTTCTCTCTGCACTTTGTGGTCAATGTTCACCTTTCAATTCACTGACTTCAGTTGCTTTCAATTTATGTTTACCATTTCACAGCAGCTAAGGGAAATGTGTTGTTTCTCTCATGAGTGGGTGATCATGTTGGTGAACTTTTGATCTCTTAATAAAATATATAAATCTCCTAACCATGTGTTCTTATTCACAATCTGCCCCCTGCCCAGTTGTCTTTTAGAAATGCAGCACTTAGAATGTGTGTAGTTACTCCAATATTGATTGCTTTGACTTTTCTCAGCCTGACCTGTAAGTCGGATAAAAGTATCTGCTAAATTATGTAATTTTTAATCAAATGTTTTAAATGTATTTTTGAATCCAATGAAGTAGGTAAATTGGCATCTCTCTATTGATGTATAAATTATTTAATTCAGCAAACAACGTTTCCTTCTTAGACAGGGGGGGGGGGGGAGAGAGAATGAGAGTGAGAGGCCACATGTTCAAAAAGATGTAATGTGACCAGCTCTATAGGAAATACACTCAGCATTACTTTTGTATGTGTGGTGCTGGCTGTCAGTATTAAATATGTTCACGTGCAGTCTACTAAACCTGTGTAGTACACTCTAGGGGGGAGGTGCCAACCTACAGCATATGCACTGTTCCATGAGCCACGGGTAAAGGATCATTTGCTTCCGATAAAGGGCCATGAACATAGCATGACGTTGAAGTGTTTGTTACAAACATACCAGAGATGATCAGGACAGGAGGATGTGGGATCCGTTGAGGATGTGGGATTTTTATATATTTCTAATGGATAGGGACAACCAAACTGATGGGAACGTTTGTTTTCTGCCGTGTGCTCCGCATGTTGTCCATGATGGGTAAAATGCATGCCGCCTGAGAAGGGCAGAGGGCATCAGTGGTGGGGTGGGAACTAAGGCCGCGCCCTGACCCAGACTGAGTCAACTGGAGGCCCACTGTAGGGAGGTGGCTGCTTCCTCGTCTATAGGGACTTTTTCCCTGGCGACGCTCTCCCTATGCTTGTCTGTGTAGCACCACATTTGTTTGTTGGAAACCCAAAGATTGAGTTGTCATGAAGGACAGCGTTGATATGGTCTATGTTACAGTTATTCCTTGTGGTTTGTATTTGGAGAATAATATGTGGTGACACAATTTGGGTCACCAGGGTCCTTAGGAATCGCATCGATGTAAACGATGCCGTATTCAGTTGACGTCACTCGAGAGCTAATAGAGGATGCTTGTAGTATGCAGCACGCGCCACTAGAGGTCAGGCTAGTGACGATAAGGATGGGACAGGCCAGCTACCTGTGAGTACCGCCATTTTTGTTAAAAGAAAATAAATCTCAACCTCCTTTGACATTATTTTTGGATTGATGAGTTATTAGACGAGCCGTAGACGTGAGGAAAAGGTGCGTGCACCATTTGCCTGAAGAAAGTTATAGCTAACTAGGGTGACGCATGAAACCATTCACACAGAGGTAAAATCGTCTAGAACAGTGGTCCCCAACCTTCTTAGAGATTGTGACCCAATTTTTAGTTCTGAAAATCCTTGTGAACCGTACCTGCATATATTTTACCGGACAGCATCTGCTGCTAATATCAATGATCCAGTGGACGTGTGCAAACCGCACCACACTACTCGCTTGTAGGCCTAGTTTGCTTGTAATTACGAATGATTTGGACGTTTTTTTGGCTAAATGGGCTTTTAAAATGTGTAATAATTGATTCACTTTTTCGAAAATGCACCATCATCTATAGCAAACACGGGGTACTGCAGGTGGTAAGTGGGGTATGTATTCTTGAAATGGATTATATAGCTCATTTAAAATAAATGTATCATAAATATTGTTCAATAAATATAGTATTATGGCTTGTTATTATTTAAAAAATAGTTTTGCTTTGTGCATTCCATCATATGTCTTCCATTGTAATGTTTTCCATCGACGGCCTTCTTGCAGTGATAATTGTGTACAGAGGGGGCGATGGTGTAGGCCTTTTTATAAATGCATTAACATATGCATATGAGGTGGTCCGCAAAAGGTCTTGATGACGATGATGTTGATTAAGTGGTACACCTAAAGCGAAAGGTTGGGAACCACTGATGATAGCTTATGAGTTAGCAATCCAATCTTGCGCTACCAGCGTCAGTGGCCAACAGATGGTTTCTCCGTACCCAAACACCAGCCCCAACCCCAAGGCTACGTCATCCAACAGTTCGCCTCTGGGTGCCTTGCAAATCAACATCTTAACCTGATACCACTCATGAATGTGAAAACAAATCAGATTTATTATTATAATATGGTGATTGTTTACTTATTTCTCTTGTTTAGCATTATAGGCTACCAGGTGTTATCATAGATTTTTCCTTTATCGTACACATATTTAATGCAATGCAGAGATCCTGTGGATATTCAATTGAAATAAGCACCCTGGTTATTGATGCTGCGTGTTACAAATTGCCCCCTCCAAACATTGCAGCTTGCCGATGCAATAGCCTAACCCATGATATCTATTTTATCTGTCGTTTATATCCTTTAAATCCTCCCTATCAGTCACCACGTCCTAAAACAATTTAGTCAGGGCCATGTCACACACAAACAAAAGCCTAAATGTTTATCATTGCCGGCTTGCCTGCAGCACTGCAACAAGGCCAGGAGCTATGTTTGGTGGTGACATGGTGGCACTTGTCCCCCCTCGACCATGGCGTCCTGCCACTGGCAACTCTACACCACACAGAGGGGGACGGAAATAGGTTGCAGCCCGGTTGGTTAAGAGATAGTTGAACAGCTCAAATGTGAGTGAACCAATTTCGACTGTAGCAGTATGTGACTCCATAACCTAAAGCCCACTGTGAGCGAGTGAGTAGAAGCAGGAGATCCTGACACCAGCTAAGTAACCCAAGGTGTGGTCGTAAAACGTATAGAAATAGACCCCCCGCTGAATGAGGGGGTTACAAAGTGGGCCATGCTTAAAGACATTCAACACAGTCCCAATACATTTTGGATCCCTGGATGACACTGTTGGCAGCTTAAAAGTGTTTCTTGCTGGTTTATTTACGGTTGTTCCATTTACGTTACGCATGTTATAGCGGGCATCTTTATAACGTTATTTTCAGCACATAGGGTGTCTAATGTTAGAGGGGTAGTAACCCTAACCCTAACTCTATGGTATATCCTCTGTTTATGTTACCATAAACTGCAAGATTACTTCTAATGTCACATAAAATAGAGGAAACTAGATAGCGCTATCTCAGAAATGTGTGCCCTGGTGGGCTGGGGCTCAGCGTGTTACTAAAGATGAACAAGGAATGAAGGAATACAATGTACTGACATGCAGGATGTGGGTTTAACAAAGGTGACTGTGTCAACAAAGTGTGTGTGTGTGTGTGTGTGTGTCTGTGTGTCTCTGTGTGTGTGTGTGTGTGTGTGTGTGTGTGTGTGTGTGTGTGTGTGTGTGTGTGTGTGTGTGTGTG
>JAOPJO010000111.1:20459004-20471603 GCA_027123675.1 Molva macrophthalma
CCCGCCCCCCCCCCCCCCCCCCCCCCCCCCCCCCCCCCCCCCCAGAGGTCAGAGGTCAGCAAGAGGTGCGACTGGTAGCGATCGATGGTGCCGATCTGATACTTTTCTGTTTAAGGGCGTTGTTGTGGTGCGGCTGCAGGCTGCGGCCGGGGGGACCCTGGCAATATGGGAGAAGAGACGGTGAAGGTAGTGACGCTTTGCTTGCCTTGTTTGAGTAACCAGATGTCTTTATCTACTTATCTTACTTTAGGTTGTTTTTGTTTTTTTCTCCGTTTTTTTTTTTTTTTTTTTCTTTCATTTTTACACTGCTTGAATTTTTATATATATATTTTTTTTTTCTTTCAATGATCTTTGATGTCATTGTTGTACAGTTAAAGTATCAAGTAATGACCTAAAAAAAAAAAGGTGACTGCCTTTTTTAACCCTTGAGGGGGAAGAAATGTCTGGTGACTCACAATCAATAGGCTGCTTCTGTTATGTGTTTTTTTTTTATTGTTTTTTCTGTTCCGTGACTCGGCCTTC
Source organism: Molva macrophthalma (assembly GCA_027123675.1). NCBI lineage: Eukaryota > Metazoa > Chordata > Actinopteri > Gadiformes > Lotidae > Molva > Molva macrophthalma. The sequence continues at coordinate 20,459,527 of JAOPJO010000111.1, forward strand.
CTGCCTAGCTGAGCTCACATTTGCCTTACCAAAAGCTTTGAACTAAAGCTACGTATGCTTAACTGCAGACCACATTTTTTTCGTGTTAACTGCAAATAATTAGGAAGGTCAATGTGTTCTGGTCAAAATGTGTGTACTTGTCTATTGTTTTTTTTTTCTTCCGTTAAACCTCCAGTAAAGCATAGGGACGGTGCAATAACAAAGGGAAAGTTATTGCCGAGTTTCATAGTAAACCAAAACATTGAGAATGCATTTGAGGAAGTATTCTGAAAAGAGTGTAACGCATGTACATGTGTTGTGTTTGAGGAAGAGGAAACGAATGAAACAGTTTTTTTCTTTCCTTGTAAAACGAACACAATGCCAAACGGTAGCTGCATGCCCCTTTTAGCCCAAACCCAGCCGCTCTACGTGAGAACTATAAGACTGTCAAAGAAGAAATGCTTGCCCCGCTCTATCCGCAGGTTCTGATGTGTTTTCCGTTTTGTTCCAGGCGGAACTATGAGTGTGATCCTGGACCTGTCCTATGTGTACTCCATCATCATTTCCTCAGTGGTGGCAATCGTCTACACACTGCTGGGAGGACTCTACTCCGTGGCCTACACGGACGTCATCCAGCTTATCCTTATTTTCATCAGTCTGGTATGGAGAAACCCCCAATCTGCTCATAACTCTCTATCTCTCCCTCTCTCTCCATACACATATATGTATATATATTATTATTATTTAAATAAATGTTATTATTTTGTATTATTTTTATGTATTTATCCATTTCTGTGTATTGATTTTGTTAAACCCATTTCTGTGCTTCTGTATAGTATGTGTGTGTCCCCTTCATGATGACCAACCCCAACTCGCTGGACATCACGCTGACAGCCTTCAACGGCACCTTCCAGGCCCCCTGGGTTGGCAAGTTGGAGGTCCAAGATGCTGGCAAGTGGATCGATGACTTCCTGGTGCTGGTAAGTGGGGCAGGCTCGCGAAAATACCGTTCGTGCCTATGAGCACAAGCACGTATGGGTGTGTTGACACTTTATGCGGCTTGATTACACCGGTGCATCCTCTTCTGTGTTTGAAATGCAATGTAGCGAGTCACACTCGAAAGACCCACACATTTGCCAATCGGTGTGATTGATTTCCTGCCTCGACACGCGCTGTGTGTTCCCAACAGGCACTGGGCGGACTGGCCTACCAAGCGTTCTACCAGAGGATCCTGTCCGCCTCCTCCTACACCCAGGCCCAGGTCACGTGTTTCGCCTCCTCGGCGTTCTGCCTGGTGCTTGGCATCCCCTCCATACTGATCGGAGCGGTGGCAGCATCCACAGGTACATGACATGACATGACATGACATGACATGACATGACATGACATGACATGACATGACATGACATGACATGTTGTCATTCACTTTCTTTACTTACTTCCTTTTACTTCAGTTATCAAAAAAATGAAAACCACTAGGGACTAGCTTCATGTTTAAAGAGATAGAGGTGGACCGGATCGTCTAGTGGTTGATGTTCCGGGTCGCACCCCCATGTCCACTGTCGGCAGTTGCCTCTAGACCTCCTTGAGCCAGATGCCCCACCACTACTCCGCTCTAAAGAAACAAGGCTAGATTAACAGGGACAGGAAATGTGAATGTAACGCTGTGTGCCATTAGCTTGGCGTGTCTGAACCGATCGACTGGTCCCGCGACATTTGTGGAAGCCTCCTCTAAATGTGTAGTAGCAGAAAGCTTCCGCAGCCGCGTCGTCGTCGATATCCACATTATTCATTGGACTCATTTGTACACGCGCGCCTTTCGCTCCAGACTGGAACGCCACCGCGTACGGCAGCCCCACCCCCTACGAGCGCGGCCAGGCAGGCTCCATCCTGCCCATCGCCCTGCAGTACCTCACCCCCGCCTACATCTCCATCATCGGCATCGGGGCGGTGGCCGCCGCCGTCATGTCCTCCATGGACTCGGCCCTGCTCTCCTCCGCGTCCATGTTCTCCTCCAACATCTACAAGAACATCCTCAGGAAGCAGGTGAGGAACAACACACACACACACACACACACACACACACACACACACACACACACGCCCAGTGGGGGGGGGGGGGGGACCCACAAACCAGACCCCCCACCGATTGGTGTAGTGAGTGTCGTTGTTGTTTGACCGCGGGTGGTACCGCTGTGATATTTCATAGCGGTGATGAAGATGAAGATGAAGCGCTTCACGGTGCACGAGCCCAACCCTCCTCAGGGGTTTACTCGGTTTGGTTTAATTTGAAACCCCAGGGAATTCGTAATTTAATGTAAAACCATACATTTCTCTTTAGGCTATTTAGCGGCGGTTCAAACAGATTTTCCTGGAGGACTACATTGGTTACCTTGTGCTTTTTCGTCAGTACACACACACACACGCCCATGTACACACACACACACACACACACACACACACACACACACACACACACACACCCAAGCACACGAACACACACATGCACACACACACACACACACACACGCCCATGTACACACACACACACACACACACACACGCACACACGCCCATGTACACACACACACACACACACACACCCATGTACACACACACATACACACATACACACGCACACACATGCACACGCACACACACATGCACACGCACACACACATACACATACACACACACACACGTACGCACACACACACGTACGCACACATACACGTACACACACACACATTAACACACATTAACACACACACACATTAACACACACACACATGTACACACACACACACACACGTACACACGTACACACACACATCACAAGCATATGGCACATTCACCAGCGGCAGTGAACTGGCTCCGAGACGCAGCTAGAGAACAATGGGGCCATTCACTTTTCATGCGTCGCCTGTTTTTACTTTGCATCTTGTTTCGTAACATCTTGCTGCTCCCTCTTGCTGATTTATTTAATTGTTTCCACACCCAGCCGGTGTAGATCCTTGTCCGTTCCAGATCCTTGTCCGTTGTCCGATCCTTGTCCACTTGTGCAAAAGTCCAAGAATGTTCTAGTGACCCTGTGTTCCACATTCTTTTTTACAAACGAGATACATGCAGATTATTTTATTGCCAGCTAAATAATTAGCTATTTTCTCAGTGAAAACTGATGAAAAAAATGTGTTTCGGCATAACTGACAGCATAAAAACAATCAGTTTCTTTTGACTCGGCGCTAGAAGGCACCACGTCGATACAGAGGACCTTCATGTGATCCACCATGGCTATAAACCATAAACTATAACTCCTCTTCCCTGGCGCTCCTCCAGGCTTCGGACCGGGAGATGCAGTGGGTGATCCGTGTCTCGGTGGTGGTGGTGGGGCTGGCGGGAACCGCCCTCACCTTCCTGGACAACAGCGTGCTGGTCTTCTGGCTGGTGGGCGTGGACATGTCCTACACCATCATGTTCCCGCAGCTGGTGTGCGTGCTCTTCTTCAAGGTGTCCAACGGCTACGGGGCCTCGGTGGGCTACATCCTGGGCATGGCCCTGCGGGTGATGAGCGGGGAGCCCCTGATCGGCCTGCCGCCCCTCATCCACTTCCCCGGCTGCCGGCTGGACAGCGAGGGCAAGCTGACCCAGTTCTTCCCCTTCCGCACCACCATCATGCTCACGTCCCTGGTGTCCATCGTGCTGGTGTCGTGGCTGGCCTCCATCATCTTCAACAAGGGCCTGCTGTCCGAGCGGTGGGACGTCTTCAAGATCAACCGCCGGCAGGCCAAGGCGGCGGCGGCGGCAGCGGCCCTGAAGGACCAGACGCAGAAGGACCCGGCCGTGGTGAAGCAGCTGCTGGACGCCACCAACACCACCAGCTGCTAAGGAGAGAGAGAGAGAGAGACCCAGAGACGGGGGGCGACGCGGCGCAGGAGGACCCTGTCTGGCAGGGGGGGGGGGGGGGGGGTTAAACAGACAGGACGGGTGGAGGTAGAAGGTTTGAAAGCAAGACCCCACCCCCCCCCCCCCCCCCACAATCCAGCAAGAGCGGTTGCAGTTGAAAGAGTTGAAAGCTCTCACCACCACCACCACCACCACCGTACACACATTCATATGCAACACGCAGCCATTAATCCCATCACGTATAAATCGTTTTTTCAGAATGGAATGGCTGTAAAGACTAACTTTTAAGGAGCACCGTAGAACACAACCGTTTCTGTGTTTTTGTTACCGTTTTTGGGGTTAAAGCAATAGGGTTTGCTTAGACCTAGCATCTCAAAAGTACGGCTAGCTATCTTCCTCATATTGTATATAATAAGCAATCCTGGAACTTGTGTATAGCTCAGAGGACAGTGGCCTGGTAATACTGATTTTACTGTGAGTACACAACAGCTAATATTCTTGTAAAGGTGAATCTACCTTAATGTGAATCTGTAAATGATAAAATAGTCAGTAAGCACAAGCGGCTTTGACTGCATCTGTATTTTCTTTCAACTGCTTTTTTACCTTTTTCAAAAATGCCTGATTAAAAGCCAGAGCCACCAAAAACATTTAAGCAACAACCGAGCCCAAATATTACAACTGCCCACTGAACGAACGCAGACACCATTTAAGCTGTCATGAGAATTTTTTAAGGTTTAAATGCTCCCCATTTTATTGCCAACAGCATCGGTAGCCAAAGCTGTCAGGACTCCGGGCCCCTTGCCTTACCACAAATTATCACAGGGGCCTGTTTCGGCCCGTTCCCTACAGTGGGATGAGTTCCAGAGCTAAAGGCTCCCATGTGATTTATTGATAAATGCGTCAACCAATTAGCTAGAAGTGCACAGAAGAGAAGGAAATACCAGCTACCCACCCCTGTCCTATTCCTTTGCCAGTCCAAAGAGGCCTTAGAGAGATAAACAATGCCTCCTTTAATTTGTATATGACTTTGTACAGTAAGGATATTTTCTATGGTTGATTATATATATATATATATATGCAAAACTTTAGTTTACAAGGGGCTTGATTGACCTTGAGTTCGGAGGTTATTTATGTTTTTCCTGAGCCTATATTAGTTATATGTACATAAAAGACTTCTCACTATGAATGTTTGAGAGGCTATCTTTTCAACTTTGCTGGGATGAATGTCAAACAGCAGGTGTTAGAACTTAGCAATACGAATCTAGTAATGCAAAGCTAGTTTAAAATACCTCATGGTGTGAGAGTGTTACTTTCCCAGTGGTATGGTATGGTCATTTATTTCATTCAGTTTGTCAGTTTGTATGATTTTGTTTGTTCTTTCAGAAGACTACAGAGAACAAAGAACAAAGAACTGTTGAGCTGAATGACCCATGCCGAACTCAGTTTATGCATCTTTTCACAATGTGACCTATTTGTATCTCTATTTATACGATGTACTGTATGTCCTGTAAAAGCTCAAACAATTATATAACAATCTGCCAAAGAACTTTAAGTTGAATCTTTAATGTTATTAAACAATGTCATTATCTATATTGTCGATTTTTAAACGTGTTGAATGTATATTGTGGTCAGAAGTTTTGTGCTTGGTAAAACTGGCACCAACATGCATAGTACAATGTAGAAAAATCTAAAATGTAGGCCTTCTACTGTTTTCAAGTTTGTCATTTTGGTGAATAGAGGCAAAGTTAGAATGACTTTGATTTACTACATGTTAAGAATAAATACTAATTTCTCCGATAGTAATATAAGTCATTGTACTTGTAGCATCAACATTATTACTCATCTACTGTGACCGTACTATTAGAAACAGATCAAGTTTATCAGGGTAAAGTTGAAAAGATTAGTCAGGCCAATGTTTGCTATAGCCATAAAACATTCAATATTTGGTGTGGAAGTGTAGTGTATTTGGTTTTTGTACTATTATGCATGATGAATTTCCTTTGTGTTTATATACGGAGCTTTAAAAGAGGCTGTTTCTCTTGCCACATGGCAAGGTCCTACTTTGTAATCTTTAATGTAAGTCCCAATGGGGTGATGTTCTCGCAGAATAAAGGTTGAAACCAATCTGATGCGTTAAGGCCATCTTTTGTTCATGAAAATTGACAGTTTGTTCACACCTTAAACGCTATACTCACAGGTTCAGATCTGTTTTATAGGCTTGTTGAGAACAAGCTATTACCTCTCCTGCTACATAATGAATAAGGTACAAGTAGTTCCTCAAGAGGAACTGAGTCACCTCAGACATTGTTGAGTGTAGAGCATCGTGTCTGCAGACCTCTTTCACGTGTCTTCATCCACCGAAACCGCAGCTGCATTCTGCATATTCGCCTCTGTTTTCCCATGGGCAACTGTTGTGTGGACCACACCATTTCATATGCTGGCTTTAAGAGACATTAAATGTTACCTTGCTTTAAGAAAACAGGCCGACTGGCATTGAATGTGAAAGATTGCGGCAGAGTGATTTAATAGTGCGCTCTGCTGCCTTCGCTCTGTTGACATGGGGTTTTAGAAGGCCTGTCCCACAAGTATGCATAATCAACATCGCCTCCGATTTTCACAACCGAGGATTGTGGCGGCTAGGTTGGCATCGGACCGCTGTTCTGTATTCCTTAGGAATTATACAATGAGTTTTTTCACTGGGTGTTGAGCAGAGTTGACTGGTATAGGCCTTCTCACACCCTCTCTTTAGTAGGTTGGAATTATGCTCTTTGCTTTTGTGGTATACAGCTTTGTTTTAAGGTACATACCTCACCGATGTTGACATCGCTCATGGCTCTCGGATATGGAAAGAAGTTGTGGTTGCCAGCGTCAGAATGGGGAATGTAACAAGCCACAATAGTGAGAATGTTCCGTTTAAACATGTTCTATTCAAACAATTTGAACTATAGCATACATTGGGGGACATCAACATTTTTTTTTAGTGTTGATGAGATGATAAAAGCGGTTGTTGTGAGTTACGCCACTGTAATTAATGAGAGTTGATTCCACTATCCGTCTCATCATTGGATCTACAAATGAACTCCTAAAGTTTAACAAGTTACAGTTTCACCAGCTAAGTGGGGGAATGATTTCCACAAGCACCATAACGTATTGATATCCAGACGGGCCGACGTGAGATGACTGTAAAGATGGTGCAACTGTGTCTCCGTAGTTGGGGCAGTTGGTGTAAACATAAGGACTATAAACAGGTTAAAGTCCACGTCGAATAATAGTTTAAGGTGGTGTTCAAATAATTGAATTAATAATCTAGCTTTCTCATCAATCCTTTACTTATCTTAGCCTATCTTGGCCTATGAATCCATTGCCAGTTTGTGTCCAACTTAATCACCAAATCATTTCAGGGAAGACTTTTTCATTGCAATTACACTGATCGAGACAAGGCTAGTGTTGAGTCATTGGAAAGGATATTTAGACATCCCTTCTATTTTATGTTGAAGTGTTACACCATTGTATTGTTTATTTGAGTGCTACATAAGTACACATAATTACATGGTATTAATGGTATATTAAATCAGTTTGGTTATTGCTGTTTCAAGTACCAAGTTTTGGTTGTCAGATAAACAGTTATGTGTCAACATAACTATAACGACCAGTGAAATGCATCTATCGATCGATGGAAACCGATCTGCAAACTTACTTCCAACATTTACCCTTCATTCATGCCAGTAAGGGTGCAGTAGCTTATGAAAATAGAAATAATATACAACTTATAATAATATTATATTATATTATATATGCTGAAACACACAGCCCTTATCCTTCAGACATGTTACAACAAGCTAAGCCCTCGGCATAAGGTTAGTATTATTATGCACTTATAGTAATGTAATCCTTTTGAATATGCATGTATCTTTAACATTGAGTAATATAGCTGCTGCTTTTACGAGACAAACTGAGAAGGCTGATAACAATCAAAGAATACAATCCAAATTGTAGCTTATACAAGATTCCAGATGCCGCAGAATCAACTTTCTAAGAAAACAACTGGACAGAGTGCAGAGTAGCTAATCAGAAACACGTTATTGGTGAATAATAGTTACACTTCAGAGATACAGAGGTAGTTTAGATGGAAGTTCTATCCTCCCGAGTATAGTGGATGGTTTGTTCTACTCCCAACTTAAAGAACACAAGGTGTAAGAATCCCTGGGGTGAATCTGTATAGTTCTGTTATACTTCTGTACTCACTTGTATTTGCTTGCACATAAGAAAGAGATGAAAACGAATTGAGCACAATTCGTGGAAGTGTGCACAGGCCCTCTGACAGATCGGGTGGAAATCCTTTAACATTTTCATGTCTTTGCGGTACAGTTACTCTAGGCTTCCAGCTCACTCTGCTATGTATACTAGCTAGCAATGACCCATGGGCGTTGAAGGCCTCCGTATTCACAAATACTCCTTTTAGGCGCAACAGGAACCAACTGGAATTCACCTAGTTTTTTCCTGGAAAGCCTCTCTCCCTCCCCTTCCCTTGGCTCTGTGCCAGAGCTAGAGATGCACGTATAGAACTGCACACGCCCCTTGAGCCAAACAAACCACAGCTCTAGACAGACAATTCTAGTGCTATAGATCTGCAGGTATGGATGACAAATAAGCTTTCAGACCCCAGTGCCAGTGTTGGAACATTGGTTTATACTTCCATAAATCCTTTTTAATAAGTATGTCCCTTTAACATTTTGTAATAAGGCTGACGTTTTTACGAGGATGACAAACAGGCTGAGAACAATGAAAGCATACAATCTATTCCATCTATTCCAAGTTCCACAGAATCAACTTTCTAAGAAAACAACTGGACAGAGTGCAGAGTAGCTAATCAGAAACACGTTATTGGTGAATAATAGTTACACTTCAGAGATACAGAGGTAGTTTAGATGGAAGTTCTATCCTCCCGAGTATAGTGGATGGTTTGTTCTACTCCCAACTTAAAGAACACAAGGTGTAAGAATCCCTGGGGTGAATCTGTATAGTTCTGTTATACTTCTGTACTCACTTGTATTTGCTTGCACATAAGAAAGAGATGAAAACGAATTGAGCACAATTCGTGGAAGTGTGCACAGGCCCTCTGACAGATCGGGTGGAAATCCTTTAACATTTTCATGTCTTTGCGGTACAGTTACTCTAGGCTTCCAGCTCACTCTGCTATGTATACTAGCTAGCAATGACCCATGGGCGTTGAAGGCCTCAGTATTCACAAATACTCCTTTTAGGCGCAACAGGAACCAATTGAGTTGGACACAAGGAGTCAGCTACAGCTACAGCCGAGATCAGAACACAGACCTTGTGTGCAGCGTAGACCTGACACATACATTCAACTTTGCTGCGTGGTGGTGGTGGTGGTGGTGGTGGTGCCACACGGACATCAAATGTGACGTTCTTGTTTCATAACATACCGATACAATCACATCACATAGATTATATAGCTATGTGTATAAGTAGCCTGTGGTGCCTGAGACACACGTACATACTAGATGTATAGGGCAGATATGTTATTTTGGTACGTTTTCAAGCTCAGGCGCCAAGCCAACCACAGCAACACACACATACTATATTTTGAAAAAGGGACTGTGTTATAAAATGCTGTATTTTTCCCACCATATATCCCACCACAAGTAGTTTACTTGTGTTAAACTAGCTACAATCTCCCGGCTACTGCTAGCGACAAGGGGGTTTCGTCAAGGTGAGGAAACACTGATTTAGTGGACACTGATTTACACTTCAAGGTTCGGTTCCCAAATATTTGCATCCTGGTACATGTTCATCTTCTGCTTCTGTATGACTTGTACATAATGTATCGTCATGACTACGTCTTTCATGCTTGGCTGTCCGGACACAGAACATTTGTTGCGCAACATGCTCATGCCTCACGGATGCTGCAACCCTATATCACAACAATGTGTCAGGGCTTTCTAAGCCTTTATAATGTGAGTTTTAGGTGTGTCTCGTATACTCCCTCTTTCTTTTCAAAGGTGTGGCAGCCAGGCCTTTATCATCAACTAACTAATCAAGTAACTCATTCTAGACAAGCATGCACGCAAACACATTGGTTTGACTCCCCGGTTATTCTGGCAACCTGCCTGATCCCCCATCAAGATAAACACCACATACGTGAGCTGTATTAAGGTAAGCTATAGCTACCTGAGCACTATTTACATATCCATGTCACGCACGCTTGCTGTTCTTGGCAGAACATTAGTAGAATGGCAAGCATTTTGGGCTTTACGTAACTTACCACGTGGGAAACCATCCTCGTTTCTCTACAATGAAAACGTTTTTGTATACATATACCGTATGTATGAAATCCACAATAGCAACATTCAGGATGATATTGATAGGTCGACGATAACATCCTGGCCGGTTAGCTCAGTTGGTTAGAGCGTGGTGCTAATAACGCCAAGGTCGCGGGTTCGATACCCGTACTGGCCATCTTTATTTTGGACTGTGGTCCGAAAGTATATAACGCAATATGATATAGTACGAATAAAGGTGGTCCATGAAGTTAGTAATATTTTAATTATATTTAAATAATAAACTTATTTGGTATTTAAACATAAGTAAGCCTAGAGATTGCATTAAAAAATATGACACTTTTGTTTCCGCACAAATGCCGTGTGTATCAATATCATAACTAATGACGTTTGCAAATGGAGACACTTAAACTCGTGCGTCGTAGACAGTTCATAAGTATCCACTCGTAATTTTTTCAAAATTATTTGACGATGTCCCCAACGGTTCCATGGTGTAATGGTTAGCACTCTGGACTCTGAATCCAGCGATCCGAGTTCAAATCTCGGTGGAACCTATGTTTTGAGGATGACAGAGTTTCAAGTTCAGAATACTTTCATGCGAAAAGCTATCAGAACATTGCTTGACAAAACATTATTTGATTACGTGTACTACGACTTAATTGCCCAAATTATACATCTAACACAAAACGTTCAAATGATTCATTTCAGAAACATTTCAAATATTAACAAACACAGTTCAGTTATCTTTGCTTGTTTTGTTGGTTGAACATCAGGTCATGAGTGTCACATTATATACAGAAAGACTTTTGCTAATAATCGGTCATCAGAAACAGCTGTAGCACTATGGACAAAAGCTCTGAGAACCTTTGGCTATTTAGTTGTGTGCTTCACATCTGATTCAGAGGACTCTTTCTTCAGTTTCTTCTTACACAATGCTGACCCCTAGAGGTAGAACCTATGGGTAGGACAGCAGGGAGAGCTCCACAATGGTGGACAGCTCCCCACTGACATCAGGACAGCTGAAACCCTACCCATTTTCCGTTGCAGACTGAAAACTCATCTGTTCAGTCTGCATCTTGGCCCCCCAATAAATAATGCTTATTTGATGTACATGATTCTCTCAATTTTTGGGTTGTATCTTGAATGCACTTTTTGTAAGTCGCTTTGGACAAAAGCCTCAGCTAAATAAATGTAATATAATGGTAGATGTAATGGTAGAACTGGCTCCAGTAGTTCAGAGACAATAATTCAGAGACTTTCATTCATTCAGATTTTTTTATTAGCAACAAGTTTGTGAAAAGATTCAGTCCGTAAAAAATATTGGAACTGGATATTTATGGTCATGAGTGACTCACACTGTGAGTAGGATTCGTACTGGGCACCTCACTTGGCAGCAGTGGCTTAAGACGATTCTGGATTGAGAATAACCACTTCCTCCTCCTCGCTGTCCGATATGATGACCACAGATCCTTTGACGCAAAATAAGTGATCACATGGCCACCATTAGATTCCCATTGCAGTTTACAAAACAACAATACGCACAGTGTTACACTAGTCACACTTTACTTACTTTCTTTTTTTCCCTTGTTGCCTCTTTTTTCTGCCACAATGGTCACTTCTGGTTCATCCCCATCTTCCTCCTCCTCCTCATCATCATCTTCATCATCCTCATCTTCAAGCCCCCAAGCATTCTGAAGGCCTGTACCGACTTGGCCAACGCCTGGGGCGGGCAGGACAGGAGAAAGCGCTCTGACGTTGATCATTAAGGTTCACAAAGACATGCAGCTGATAGAGTGAGGAGAACTGACCAAAATCAATCAACCACACACACACACACACACACACACACACACACACACACACACACACACACACACACACACACACACACAC
>JAOPJO010000111.1:20471703-20483082 GCA_027123675.1 Molva macrophthalma
ACACACACACACACACACACACACACACACACACACACACACACACACACACACACACACACACACACACACGGGATACATTTCAGCTGGTGCCTGTGCACTCTCGACAATGTCGCTGGCCTGTTGCGTGAGATCCGTCATTTCCACTGTGGTGTCGTCGGTTTTCAGAGCCGTGATTCGCTCCTGGGGCATAGACTCCGCAAAGCCACATTTACGACCCTCCTTCCTGGATGAATAGATGAAAAGTGAAATCGAATTGTATTTAAAACAAAGTGAATCCATTCCATTTTTCAGGGTACTATAAGTGCTATAATAATCTGAAACTACCCACCTGGCTTTCTTGTCATTCTCCAAGGCTTTCGTGATAAGGTCTGTGATCTCTGACACTTTGACACTGGCGATCTTACTGCATCGTAGAACCTGCGTGTTGTATGATGAATAGGGTTAGTAGGTATGTTTTAAGGTACAGGACTATAGAGACATATGGATCGAGGGGAGTCGTGGCCTAGAGTGAGTCAAGGTGTTTTGACTCGCCTGTTCTTTGAGCAGCATGATGCCCCCGCTGGACTGGATGGAGCAGATTTCTCGGTGTTTGTTCATGGCGATCATCAGCAGGCCGTCCATGACCCTCTCCTCCCGTTCACATGGGTCGACCAACAGGTAGGTCCTGAAGGTGGGGGGGGGGGGTTAATATATGATAGATGCTGTCCCCTTGCAACACTTTAGTAAGCGATAATAGTTTCCACAGATCCCAACCAGTTTGTAAGATTTATAATACTGCAAATGCAAGGGGTTTCATCAATGGGCTATAGGCTCGACCAACATTGTGTTCCATCGTTCGGCGATAGATATTGACTTAACAGACATTAATTTACATGAAAATCTTTGAGATGGCCACTTTAAACAGGACAAATACACGCGCACACACACACAAAAAAGGGACACGATGGGACCACTTTAAGCCTACTTAGGGCCGGTTATATTTGACTCACCCCTGTTGGAAGAATGAGAAGCTGACACAGATGGGCATGTGGTATATGCTGAGTGCGATCGGATCCCTCTCTTCTGGGCTATACTGAGGAGTGTAGGAACAGTCGTTACAAAGTGACCCAGAGTGTACCGCTGTACTGTGAAGACTGTCGAAAAAACTAAATCTTCACCAAGAAGTTCCATTGCCACCGTGCCATTGAGCCATAACGGCACCTTCCCTTTAGCTTCAGTTTTAGCATACCTATCCCTACTAGATACTTTGGCTACTTCTGCTGAAAGCCTGCACACTCACCACCGTCACTTCGTCCCCCTGGATGCCAACATCGGGCCGTTTGAAGTGGGAGAGAGCAGCGATCGCGGCTATACTGGTGGCATCCATCAGGTTGCCGTCATGGTTCAGCATATGAACGTCCACTCTGATCTGCCATACCTGGGAACAGACAACCGCACATCATAGATCACCGCACCAAAATACTATCTATTTTCAACTTTATATTTACAGACTTTGCAGCTGGGAGTGGAACACCCTAGCTGCTACTACACTGTCCTGACTCCTGCCCCTCTTGGGATATCTGGATAGTGTTGGTAATTCTGTTGAGTCTCTGGTTTGTGTTTATGTAACGTACCTTTTCTCCAGACACCACACACAGGGACTCTGTGTCAATGCACTTGGAGTTCCTCAGGCATCTCTCCAACTGTCTGTTTAGCTTCACTAATAGCTCAGATGACCTGCACAAGCACAAACATTACAATCTGACTACATATTTCCAAAGCACAGCTTGGCTTAAGCCATTCTAGTAATCAAATCCTTAAAGTCAGGATTTAACCAACATTGACGTGGACAAAATAGCAATAAATTTTGTTGTTTCTCTTTTTAGCAAATGCACAATACACAAGAGAGGTTGGTGGTTATTTTCAACAAAAGGTTGGTTTTAAAACCAGTATGAACGAGTGTGTACAAGTCCATGACAGTGGATCTATTGTCAAAATACAATTTAGTATAATCAACTCAAATAACAAGAAGTACTGTTTATGGCAATCTGTATGATTAGTTTCCGCACCTGCCCAGTTCAAACGCTGGTGATGCCATTGGGGACAATTCTAAATTAAAGAACATTATGCCCTCGTTTGGTCTGCTTTCCTTTGGGGTCACCAGCTCACAGGAAACCTGGGCCATGACTCTGTATACAGAATACAGAAAATAAAGCAACACAATGTATCATTAAATAGGGCAATTGTAATCACATGACGAGAATGATATATTCAGACAGACACACACACACACACACACACACACACACACACACACACAAGCACTTTGAAAGTGCCTAGAAAAGCGCTATATAAATGCAAGAAATTAAGTATTATTATAAAAGCTTAATCTTTTTAAATGGTCTCGTGTGAGACGCTTACCTCGTCTTCCCCAAATCGACAAAGCAACATCCATAGTCAGTTCCGAAGGTTATCTTTATGTTTCTGTAGTCATACGTCTGCCTTCCATCCAAACGCTGGAAGCATAAACACATAGAAATTGAGCATTCCACCCCGAAATCAACACTTCAAAACAAACACTTCATATAACTTTAAACGTTATTGGGTACCTACCTTTTTCTCTTCAATAGCTTTGAGCAGGAAATCGCGCTCACAATTAGATAATGGTGTATCTCTCATTATGTAAAATGGGTAGCTATGGGTAAATCTTTAGGAGTTTGAGCATTCACAAGTCCTGGACGGAGATTAAAAACGTTTATTTATATGTTATACTCAATCGTTCTACCAACATGTGTCGGTGTAACAGTCAATATTTTGTCAACTCCACCCCGGAAGAACATTATACAGACTCATGGTCATGACAAAAACAAAGTTGGTGATACAATTTAAAACGATTATATATAATATTATGTTTTATCAAATGTTATTTTGAATACTTTAAAATGAGAAATCACACTGTGTATGGATGCGTTATTTGTTAGCACCTGGACAATGCTATGGGACAATAATGACTGTGCGTCTCATGAGGAGAAATGTACTCTTATTTTGAAAAAAGGTACAGAAAGGCATTTGACCTGGCCCTGTGCGCATGCCCAGTTGCGGGTGAATCCCGAATAACGCGCTGCTGCTACTGTGCGCGACTGTCATCCATGGTCTTCAGCAGTTACCTACCACACAGCCTTCGCCATTTCGACAGGCCTCCAAATCCGTTTGTTTAAGTGAGGCATACGCTTAAAAACGCCGTTTTCCGCTAACACCAAAACAGAGGACACGACATTGAATATCTTCTGCGTCAAACCAAGAAGAAAGGTGCGTTTTAGTCCGGTCATTCATTCTCCATCTTTCACTGTCAACTGCATATCGCGATAGCTCGGTTATTTGCTAGGTTTGTTAGCAGGTTTACTTACTCACATTATCAGTCGTTTGAGTTCAATCGTTTTGTGCCTGTTTGCTTTAATATCCTCACTGATATGATGCTGGGTATTTTAAAAGACCACATTAGGTTTGCTATATGTGGGCTATTTTAACCAGTGTACGGTCCGTTAGGTTTCCAGCTGGCTACACGCAGGCGTAGTTGGTCTCTGTGGCGCGCCATCAGTTAGCTTTGCAGCCTGCATGGTGATGTGGTGATACTGTGAGTGGTTGGTAAAATGAGTCTACACACACAAACGGAATAAGATTGTGCGGCAGTTACAGATTAAAGTTCATGATAGAGAACGTCAAGCGCCTCTGAAAGAAGTGTGTCTCAGTGTCCTGCTTATGATGAGGAAAGCAAACGTGTATCTAGCTATCCTGGGCAATTTATATAGCAATTTCGTATTGCCTAGTTGTTGTTTTTTTTTATAACGCGTTGTGTTGTTTGTTTTGCACTTCTATTAGATATTTTTAAGGTCGTTGGTAAATATAAATTTTCACTTTTAATAGACGCATCGTTGAAATTCCTGGTTTGTATTTTCGATTTTAGATAGGGGGTATAGCGTCATGTTTTGGCGTCTTAATGCGGCAGGAAGGCCTTACAGTAGGAACTCAATCTTGTGTACACGTTTTAAAGCAAACAATAGACTATACGCTCTTATGTGCCCGACAAGCCTTCAACCCAGTTTCTGAAGCTCCAACCTTTTCTCTTTGTCCTCTACTGGACTTTTTTTTTTTTTTTTAATCTTTTTAGTTTTCTATTTATACCGCTACATGTCTCATGCAATCTCAAACTCAATTTATATCCTGCCTTCTCTAAACACCTGCCTTCTCTGTCCTTTCTCACCCACACCACCACCACGTTGACGCTGACACCTTATCTGACATGGCTCTCACACCCTTCTGGATTTATCTGCCCTTCCCCCACTTCCCATTACGCCCCCTCCCCCCCTGCCCATTTTATCCACTCTGTCACCCCGCCCCCTCTAGATGAAGTTGGGAAGGAGCTGGCTGTGGTGTTGTGTGCTCCTGTCCTCCCTGGCTGTAACTGCATTAGGAGCCCAGAACGAGGAGCCCGAGGCAGACTTTCCGGTCTCGGATGCAGAGGACCAAGTCAGCGATGAGGACGAGATAATGGCTATGATGGAAGAGGAAGATGAGGCAATGGTGGAGGAGGAAGAGGACACCGTTCTGACAGACAATGAGGCTACAGAGGATGCAGAAGAAAAGGATGCGGTCAATGCCAAAGTCTCCTTCCAGGTCAAGAATGGTTTATAGGTCAACTGGTAACTAGGATTAGATATGACAAAAGGGTTACTAGTATTACTCCCCCTCCAGCCTGTTTCAGTCACAGCTTTCACCCTAACATTTTCTTCAATAGCACTAAATCATTTGAGAGTCGATAGATCATTTGGACATCAAACAATAATCTGCAATAAACAAGAAAGGTCGATAAATAGTAGACTGACAGATTAATGTGGGGTGGCTTGCTTGCCTTACTTGCTTAACCTATTTGTTGTCATATAATTTGTTAAAATATCGGAATAATGTATATAATAATATAATTACTGGTATAATTAATATCATTATTATTGTTATAACAATGGACTTTGACCTCCTCAGGTTACTTACAAGACTCCAATTCCTACTGGAGAGGTCTACTTTGCAGAGACCTTTGATGATGGATCATTGGACAGGTACTCCACTATTAATATCGCATATTTTTATTAGGCTCAAATGAAGGCAATATACATCAGAATAACACTGTCAGTGGTCAGTGTGGCAAACGTTGGTAAACACTTAATAGATTTAGTTTCATTATTATTATAATGAAAAATTGGTTTTCATTTCAATTTTATTAATTATTTACACACTACAATTGTCTCTGCAGATGGCAGGTTTCAAAGACTATGAAGGAGGATGCAGATGAAGACATAGCGAAATACGATGGTTTGTTTTCTGCTATACCACCTTTCCTAAACTCTGTTTCTGCCAATGTGTCGGATGCTGGCATTGGGCTGGGTTTATTTGGCTTTAAATAACTTGGCTGACTCTTTTTCCAAAGATAACAAAGCTATTTGACTAACAAATGAGCCAAACCCGATGTTTGTATGATAACAGTTTTTACAGTCCATTTGTATCCTATGGCTGGTTGACTCCCTCACTGTGTCTGCCTCTCTCAGGGAAGTGGGCAGTGGAGCAGCTGAAGGAGAACATTGTACCAGGAGACCAGGGCCTGGTGCTCAAGTCCCGGGCCAAACACCATGCCATCGCTGCCCTGCTTGGCAAACCCTTTGTCTTCGAGGACGAACCTTTGGTCTTGCAGTACGTTTCCATTCGCTCCCCTTTCCTCGTCCTTCTGCTCATGCAAGCGGCGCTCCTCGTTAAGTCAGGAGAAACGCAACACATAACGTCTCTCAAGCTACGTGCACCATGTAGGTAACCTAACTTCCATGTCTGCGCTAGGTATGAGGTGAATTTCCAGGACGGAATCGACTGTGGGGGAGCGTACATCAAGCTACTCTCTGACTCCCCCAGCCTTAACCTGGTCAGTACATGTATAATATCAATTTGTATTATTATCTTCACCTTCAAGACAGAGATATATATATATATATATATATCTCTGTGTCTTGAAGGTGAAGATAATAATACATAGCGAAATACGATGGTTTGTTTTCTGCTATACCACCTTTCCTAAACTCTGGAAAGGTGGTATAGCAGAATATATATATATATAATCTCACTTAAACAGCGATTATAATGCGGTGGTTTGGGTCCACAAAACGATGACCGCGTTATTCCCGGGAGCGCGTTATAACACGATTATCACTGCCCATCTTTAAATCGTATCAAAGAAAAAAAGGATTGACAAAAACCTCCTCTCCTTCTACTTCTGTCGCGGATTGCGTGTCGCCTTATATCGGAATGCGCGGTATGTCGAACCGTGTTATATCGCGGTTTAAGTGTGTATAAAGTTGATCAGTAATTAACGCTTCATCCGAACTGCCTGTAATGAACGATGTAGCGACGTCAATGACTCTTTTCTCCCTCGTGTTTGATGCGCACCACAGGAGCAGTTCAACGACCGCACGCCCTACACCATCATGTTTGGGCCTGACAAGTGTGGCGAGGACTACAAACTGCACTTAATTTTCCGCCATCAGAATCCCCTGAACAAAGATCTGGAGGAGAAGCACGCCAAGCGGGCCGACGTGGATCTAAAGAAGATTTACATGGACAAGAAGACCCACCTTTACACCCTGGGTAAGGCGTCTTTTAAGGAATGCGCGAATGGCCCTATTGAAGAATAACGACGCACCCTAGCCCCCACCACGACACCATTCAGGTGTGAGGTCAAACGCGCTATTGGCCAGCTAGGAGAGGCGGAACCTTTCCTCCTTTGCTTTATGCGAGCCGGAAGTTGTGAAATAGACCCTTTGTTTCTCTCCACATGGGGCCGTGCTCCAAAGAGGCCCCTAAATGGAGATCTAATGGAAATCCATTTCCATCCACATACCATACAACCTCAAAAATCCATAACCATCCATTTACAACACAACCTCAAACACTGCAAAGCACTATTGATGCCACCAAAAAGGCCAATGTCGGTGCCCCAGACCTAAACTCCTGCTTGATTTCTGTGTACTCCCTACCAGTGCTGAACCCAGACAACAGCTACGAGCTGTTCATCGACCAGTCCAGCGTGAGCCGGGGCAGCCTGCTCCACGACGTGGTCCCGCCCGTCAACCCCACCAAGGAGATCGACGACCCCAAGGACTCCAAGCCAGAGGACTGGGACGAGCGGGCCAAGATCCCAGACCCGGAGGCCGTCAAACCAGAGGACTGGTGAGGGGGGGGGGGGGGTGTTTGGTCGAACCCAGAGCGATCTCTCAAGTCAGTTTGTTCCACACGTGCGCACATCGTCGTCGACCGCGGATACCGGACGCGTCGGAACGGATTGGTTGATTTGTCGACGCACACGGTCACATCTGTTCAGCACTTCTTCCATCTACATGTAAGCCCCTCCCTCTCACCTCGCTCTCTGTTGCCGGTCCTCCAGGGATGAGGAGGCGCCTGCTAAGATCCAGGACCCCGACGCCCTGAAGCCTGAGGGCTGGCTGGACGAGGAACCGGAGTTTGTGTCGGACCCCAGCGCCGAGAAGCCCGAGGACTGGTAATCACACGCTCCTCTTCCACCGGCCCTCCCTGACCCGGCGATTATTCAACGGCTATTGTCTGGGAGATGTATTCAATGCATGCGATCTAACTTGGTCATTTGCATTACATGAACAGTGTTATATACACTTAGCCTTGGCGTTAATGCGGTCATTGGGTGATCACTGAATGACTATTATTCCCGAGATCGCGGTAGAGCGAGAATCTTATTATTTCGTTCGTATTTCTTTTGTTTTGATTACAGTAAAATGCAAAAACAACCGCATTCACGCAGCGCAGTGTTATTATAGGAAGTACAACACTAAACTTTTTTAGTTAGGTTTACCGTATGAGGACACATTTCGGTCGGTTTTACTTTAGAATTTGAAGCGTTCATTTATTAACGTTAATTTGTTTTGCTGGAGGGAAACGTTTCAAATTATACTGTGCCGCAAAATTGCCGTCCAGGCAAGCATCGCTTTATATTGGAGGCTGCATCATATCGATGCGCGTTCAAGTTAAGGTAAAGGTGGAGGATAATACATTTCTATATGTTCATGCTCTATCACAGATGGACTGTCCTAGATCAAACATCATAGTAATCAGAATAAAGCACATTTACCTGTGCTTTATTTATCCTATACCAGCATGTCACCAGCCTCTAGTCCCTCCTCATACTGGATCTCTCCTCACCGCTCTGGTCTTAAGGGATGAGGAGATGGACGGCGAATGGGAGGCGCCCCAGATCCCTAACCCGGTGTGTGCGACGGCGCCGGGCTGTGGCCAGTGGAAGTCCCCCACCATCAACAACCCCCAGTACAAGGGCAAGTGGAAGGCCCCCCTGGTGGACAACCCCAACTACCAGGTAAGGGCTGCCTGTCGGCTCTGTGCCAAATCAAACCATCAGTGAGGGCAGAGGTCACTTCCACTTTTACATTAAAGGCATTTAGCAGACGCTTTTATCCAAAGCGACTTACAACGGTTCACACACACATTCACACACCGACGGCGGAGTCAACCACGCAAGGCGACAGCCAGCTCGTCGGGAGCAGTTAGGGTTAGGTGTCTTGCTCAGGGACACCTCGACACTCAGCTAGGAGCCGGGGATCGAACTAGCAACCTTCCGGTCTACCTCCTGAGCTAAGCCGACCCCCACTTTCCCAAAAACCGGTTCTTGTCATCTTGTGTTTTTGTAAATGATGGGATTTGCAAACGCCAATCGAATCCAGAACCATCAAATTACAACCCCATTTTTCACAGCTCTATCATGCTGTTGTAAAAATGTTGCATGACACAAGCAGTGTCACCCTTTCAGTCTTTCACACCTCTCCTTCTAAAGCCGTGTTCACACCAAAAGCGAAGCACATTCTTCAGTTGCGTTACTCTAGCGAGTTTAACCCCGCGAACCGCAAGCGTTGACTCGCACAAAGAACGAGGGGCTTACCTCGCGTAAGCGCCAACGGCTCTTCCATGGCCGAGGTAACCACCATTGACACTCTGTGCTTGTTGTGGAAGTCCCACAGACGTCAGAGACCCCAACACCGTCGTGTCTGGGTCCATGACACCATCCGGATGCATCGTCTGCTCGCGTGTTCGCGCGAGTAGAATCCCGCGAATTTCACGCTGCACCATTAGCGACGCCCGGCGAGGAATTTGCGGCTATTTGCGTCTTTGCGTTGCCTTCGCTTTTGGTGTGACCGCACCTTAAAAAGTCTTTAACCCTAACCTCCCCCCCCCCAGGGAGTGTGGAGCCCCAAGAAGATCATCAACCCAGAGTTCTTTGAGGACCTGCACCCCTTCAGGATGATGGCGTTCAGAGCCGTGGGCCTGGAGCTGTGGTCCATGACGTCAGACATCTACTTTGACAACTTCATCATCACCTCGCACAAGGAGGTGGCGGACCGCTGGGCCGCCGACAGCTGGGGTCTGAAGAAGCTGGTGGCCAGCGCCAACGAGGTAACGGCGCCGTTGCTCCCACACGTGCACGCTCCTTCTGCGTTATGTGATATTGGCTGCCTGGGATGATTCAGCTGTTGGAAAAGACAGGGTTTTTGCACACTCTGACATATATTTAGCTTCTTTTTTTTTTTTAGGAGAAAAGCTTCTTCAATTGTACTAGGATTGGTTGGTGTGCGTTTATATTTAACCGTGCGCATGCCTTGCCTCTTGGGAGTATATGCACATCACTTTGATTTAGAAGGGATGGGTATTGTCTTAGAATTGGGGCAGCTTAATGGCAATATTTTAAGGTTGGGCAAGTACAGGAGGGAGGGGGCAGCCATCTTGAGGGGCCGACTGTCGATAGAAGCACAAAGAAACCGTGTCCATACGCAGAAAAAGGCCACCATTTGCTTCATGTGTGTGTGTGTGTCCCTGCAGCCCGGGGTGTTTGCCCAGCTGATGCTGGCAGCAGAGGAGCGGCCCTGGCTCTGGGTGATCTACATCCTCACTGTAGGCCTGCCCGTAGGACTTGCCGTGCTCTTCTGCTGGCCAAAGGTACACGCCACCCCTGCCAAGTCTCTCTCTCTCTCTCTCTCTCTCTCTGTCAATCTTTCTCATTAAAGCGAGGTTCTCTTGCCGGCCCTGTCTTGAACTGTTTGACCCCTCCTGTCTCAACGCAACAGAAATCTGAAGACGAGTATGCGTACAAGAAGACGGATCTGCCCCGTGCCGATATAGAGGAGGAAGAGGAGGAGGAGGAGGACGAAGAGGAAGAGGGCACCGCTGCAGCAGCGGAAGAGGAGAAGGCAGCTGAGGCCTCGGCTAATGAGACTGCGGGTCCACCTGCAGGTCAGTGGGACGCTCACTCACTCACTCTCTCCGTCTCGCTCTCTACCGCACTCTTTCTCTCCATCGAACTCTCTCTCCGTCTCATCCTTTCCATCTCTCACTCCATCGAACTCTCTCTCCATCTGACTCGTTCTGCACTCACATCAATTATTCATGGCCTTGACCACACCTTTCTACAAACTGTCTCAAACGGCGTGTCTTTCTCTCTCCCCGTGTCAGATGTGACAGAGGAGGTGGAGGAGGAGGAGGAGGAGGAGGAGGAAGAGGAGGAAGAGGAGGAGGAAGAAGAGGATAGTGCAGAGGCAGGAGGAGACAGCCAGGAGGGAGAAAACGACGATGATGAGGAGGAGGAGGGCAAGGCTCAGGGAGGAACATCAGAAGAGGTTTGTAATTTCCCTGTAGTTATTCATTCTTTGTCAAGGAGGAGCCACATTGTGTCTCTCTCATTGCAATCAATCTCCGAGAACCTCAGCCTATATCAGGAATTTGTTACATTTTATTGTTCATTCCAAATTGTAATCATAGCTTTCCTAAGTGATTCTTACGTGTACTTCATTATTTTTTTAAGTGAACTAGGGCCGCACAATATATTTATATTATATATTTATCGTACTGTCAACTAAAATCGGTTGACAATGTTAATATTATGTTAAATACATTAGAACTGCGCACACTTGATTAAGTGTTTATTCATCAAGTCATATTGTCATCGCAATATGAATAGGTGATTACCTAATCGTTAAAAAGGGCAATACCAGAGACATTTTACTGCTCTGCATTTTAATGAAGTAGGGGGACGGCAACTAAAATACCACAGCCACCCAACCCTTTGTTTGTTCCAATTGGTCTTCCTCTGCGCAGCCTAAAGACGGCGGCGACGTGGACACTAACAAGCAGGCAGTGAGGAAGAGGAGGGTACGGAAAGACTGAAGTGTGAACCAAGCTTGGAAGACCACCGCCGCCACTGCTGCCCTCTCATCCTGCCCCCCCCCCCACCACCACCACCACCACCACCCCACGGCTTATTGGGGGTAC
>JAOPJO010000111.1:20564166-20576976 GCA_027123675.1 Molva macrophthalma
CACACACACACACACACACACACACACACACACACACACACACACACACACACACACACACACACACATTAGACACAAACACCCATTTCCTAGAAAATGGGTGTGAGGCACAATGCTATACGCTCATTAATTTTACTCATTTCAATGAAGATACCAGATATGCCATTTGAACTTTTTATCACCAGTTACATAATCACGTTATTCCTACCACTCAACTCTTAGCCCGTCAACAACGTCTTTGGGAGGGATATTTACATTGACCATTGAACGAAACATTTCCCCGTCTGTTATGTAAACCAAAGGAATGTGGAAAAATAAATAGATAACTGTCTATCTTTACAGATTGTCTCGTATGCAGAATGTGACCAGAGTGTTGGTTTGGTTCAAATTTGGTATTGTGATGTCACGTTTTTCTCATATTGTACACTTGGAAATCCATTACCTAAGCCTATTCTATGTTATTCTATGAAGAAAGTGATAAAAAAAAGAAAGAAAAAAAGATAGATGGATCACGTGTATTTCTCTCTGGTTTATTAGTCTGCCTTTCTTTGGTATTAAGTTGCTACTCCACTGTTTGACCTTCAGATTGTATTCCTGCCACTTGAGCTGCTATGGTGTGGCATTTTCACTTCTCCACTCGCAATCCTGAGACACACAAACCCATACACCTTTGGTGAAAACAGCCATCTATAATGCACATAAGAAAGATTATAACTACATTTTATGTTTGCCAAAGGAGCAAGGACCACTCCCATTAAATAATAAACATTGTCACCTGACAAGCCCTTTACGGCACTCTTAAGTCTATACAATATAGTCTTGTTGTGCATCAAATGTATTTAATCGTGTAGGTAGGTATACATTTGTATCAGAAGTTATATTACATACAAAACAATATATACAGAGACAGATTAAAAAACAATCAAACAATATGGCTTGCCAAATAAAGATGCTAACCCTTGACCACACAGAACTATTATAGATGTTCTACATTTAAGCCAAGCAGAGGCACAACATGAAGTGGGATCAACAAGCAAAGTGTTGCTGTCTGCCAGTCCTTACCACAACAAACTGCAGCCTTCCTCTGATCTCCCTGCACCCCACCAGCTGTCTTCTCACACCACCATCTCTATCTTCAACACATGGCAACACATAGGGTTGCATGTGCGTGACATTAAAGTCTATATAGGTCCTGTGTGTAGGTTTATGTTGGTATTGTGTCTATTATCTGTGTGTGTGTGTGTGTGTGCAACTCTCTCGTCCAACAGCTGCAGAACAAGGTCACAGCAACACAACGGCGACAATACCTAAAGACTGCCATCTGCTGGTTGGAGCCCGGTTATGATAAAAAGGTTTCCATCACAGAGAGCATAATCCGCAATTCATTCATCTTGGTAAATGTAAAAGATAGTTTCTACATTTCTGTGATTTGGATTTATCTAAAGGTGGTCTCCTAATGCAGACTAAATCGATTCTATGGATCAATGGATGTGGTGTGATTATTAACAGTAAGGAGAAAACTGACGTGCATTATTCTGTAGTGAGTTCAAATACTTATAATGCCGAAAATGACCATTTGAAATGTTGAAAAATCTAAAGAACCAGTTAACAATAAACAATTGATTTTTTTTTTTTTTTGCAATCAGATTATGAATCAAAAAAACATCTAAATGATCAAAATATAATTCATTTTCATATATTTATTATATATCATATTACTTTATGATCCAAATCTTTATTAGATATGTATTTTTGAGGTTGGGGAAAGTTGCACAAAATTAAATGTATGCATGTACATACATTTACACACACATTTGTAATACGCACCTTGAACTATACTAGAAGGTGGTGGCATGTTTATAACATCGTTCTCTATCAGCAATAACTTTATTGTCTAGTAGCCTAGTTTGCTTAAGTGTAGCAGTTGTTGCTGCACACGTTTAGTGACGCTTTCAAACTGAACGCTCCTGTTCTCCAGCTGACCCAACAGCGCCCCGAAAGCCTCCAACAAGGGCCTGTTACCGTCACGGCCCTCACGAGTCAGCGACAGGTCCTCTCCCCAGGCCTGCAGTACACGCTCAAAAACAGCCTCTTCTTCCTCTCTGAAGGCCACGATGCTCTTCCCGTGTCTTTCCGTGTCCTCCCTGGCGTTGGTGATGTCCTCCTTCATCCTCAGGATGCTCAGGTGCATCCTGCTGTTCTCCATGCTCACCTGCTCCAGCTTCCGCCCGCTGTCGCGGATGCCCGCCTCCACCGCTATGAGCTCCGAGGCCTGACTGACCAGCAGCCCCCTGTGGAGGGCGTGCTCAGCCTCCAGCCCCGCCTTCATCTCCTCCCTGGGCCTCAGCAAGAGGGCTGTCTTCTCCTGGAGCTCCTCCGTGGAAAGCTCCAGGTGGGATTTCTCACTCTGCAGCCCGGCGATCAGAAGCTCGAGTCCCTGAAACGTGGACTCCTCCTGGTTGTAGCGGGCCTCCGCCTCCCTCAGAGTGGCCTCCCTCTCCTCCAGCTCCTTCTTCTTCCCATCGCTCTCCCTCAGGCCGTGCTCGGTGTCCCCGGCGAGCTGTTCTATCTGTCCGCGGTACTCGCTCTCCATCTGAACAAAGTCGAGCTCAGCCCGGGTAACCTGACCGGTCAGGCCGTCCACCTCGTCGCTCGTCGCCAGGCTCCGCCGCAGCGCGACCTCCTCCTGGCACAGGTCCCGGTATCTTCCCCTCACGCTGTGGATGTCTGCGGTTGCCTTGGCGACATGCGCCTCCTGCTCCCTCTTCGTTTCCTGCAGGAGACGCCCCAGCCGCCCTTTCTCGTCCTCCGCCTCACCCAGGTTCCTTTGCTCCATCTCCAGCCGGCTGTGTAGCTTCTCTTGGCCCTCCTGGAAGAGGGCCCCGTTGAGGAGGTTAGCCTCCAGCAGCTGCGCCATCTCCTCCTCCATCTCTCGGGCCTCGATGCAGTGCCTGGCGATGGACGCCATGCGCTCCTCCAGGCGCTGGGTGGTGCGCTGCAGACGCTGAGAGATGTTGAGGTGGATGGCCCGGGCCTCGCTCTCCTCACGCCGCTGGGCCACGACGCCCTCCGTGACGACGGCCAGGGTCCGCCGACGGAACACCCCGGCCGCCTTTCCCTCGTCCAGGTCGTGGTCGAGCAGGATGAGGTCCTCTTGGAGCCGCTGGCCGGTAGCCTGGTAGTGCAGGCGCAGCTCACACAGCTCCCTCTCGGTGCTCTCCGTCTGCCGCAGCGCGTCCAGGCGGCTGCGGGTGGCTTCCCTCAGCTGCTCCTCATGCCGGCCACGAGACGCCGTCAGCTGCTCCAGGGCGCGCTCCAACTTGGCGCTGCAGAGCGTCAGCTCGGCCAGGCGGTCGTCCCGGTCCAGTTGCTGATTGGTTCTTATGCTCAGCTTCTTCTGCTTTCTGCTGCTCTCCTGCTTCTGCTTCAGCGTATTCTGGGTCGCCTGCTCCACCTCGGCGAGCAGGCGGTTCTTGGTCGCGCGGAACGCCTCCCTCTCTCGCGCCGCGTTGCGTTCTAGTGCCGATTTGCTGTGTTCCGCGGCAGTGATGCAGCTCTTGAGTTCTTCCACTTTGTTCAAAGACTGCTGCAACTGGACCTGTCTGCTAAACTTTAGGCAGATTTGGTGGTTAAGGGCAGCCATGTCGCTCTCGTGTTTTGTCTTCACCTGATCCCTCTCTGGATACAGTAGAGTGTTTTGTCTGATGAGTTCCTCCTGTCTGTTCACTATGGCTTTGTGAAGGTCAGAGATGCTGTTCAGGTCTGCGTGCAACCCTTCTATCTCCTTTGCATTTGATTCTCTGGCTGCAGTCACGTCAGCCATGATGTCCTGGCTAATTTTATCTCGCATCTTGTGAATTTGGTGTCTCACTTTGCCATTTTCTATAGTTTCAACTTCTAACTGCTCATGGACAGAGCGCCTGGACGTCTCAAGCTTAGTAACAGCAGCTGCTATTTCTTTTAGATGATGACTGGCTTCAGGGTTGAATGGCACTTTCTCTTCTTTCAACTGCTTGTCTAATTCCCCTAAATGCTCCAAAGCCATCATCACAGCAGGGAAATCGGGCACCAAACATGAAGCCATTCTCCGTGTTTGTCTTTTACATGTATCGTTTAGTTGTAGCGAAATGTATCAGGTTACCAAGGCAACGTCACTCTCTCGCGATGACGAAACCAGTCTACGGCAAGCCAGTGTTGCCAATATCCGTAGTCGTATGTGTAGCTGTTGTTGGTTTCCACATAGGGTTAGCAGCTAGTAGCTGCACAAGATAATAAGCATGGATCTTATCCCGAAACCTAACTGCAAATCTACTGTGTGGCAATATTTCGGCTTGATAGCAGGCGAAGGGGGAAAACCACTGGATCCCTGCAATCCGATTTGTCGACTATGCAGGAGAATTGTGCACAGCAAAAATGGAAGCACAACCAATCTAAGAGCTCACCTGAGAACTCGACACCGTAAAATGTTGGCTGCACGGCCACGCGGTAAGTACGAAACACAATAGTTAGGCTATTCGTCGTTTTCACATGATGGCATGCTTTATAAGCCAAACTTTCACGATATACCAGGAGTATGTAGTCTACGGAATAAGAGAAAACGGCACGCAACTGATTGTTATATCATGCTCCAACTTTGCACTGCAAACATGCTTTTTAATGCAGATGCCAGTCAGCTGCATTTTTGTTCCGTTTTTTCAGCTAGGCCTTTTTCAAACCACCAAAAAGGAGAACATTATCAGGATTAGGTGGAACCAGAATAAAATCATACGATGAATCCAAAACATAGACTATAACACACACATTTTGTGTGTTTATGTTCCCTTGTTTATGTTTATCAATGGATTAGGAAATGTAATGAATGCATGTATTCCCTTACAAATACCATTAAAGCGTTATTATGTAACAGCTATATGTATGTTTGGTAAATTTTGAGTTCCGAAAATTGTAAACACATTGAAATAGTTATTATGGAAACATCAGGGTGACATATCAGGTACATGGGCCCTGTTGTTGTTAGTTTAGCGTTGGTATAGTGTTCCGTTATTGCAAAATAATTTGTTTATTATGCTATGATATTCTAATGTACTTTTCAAATGTGGTGTTTTCGGGTGAATACTTTGGCGTGGGAGGAATAAAGTGGTTGCTGATACCAATAACTCTTGAACTTATTTTTTTTGTTTTACTATAGCCTATTAAAGTAGGGTGAAACCCATACATTTCAACGTCATCCATTTCGTGCATGCACTAAACCGTGCTGCCACATTATGTTATCAGCACTTCATTTTACAATCAGTGCATTTCAAATTATAGACTTTCAATTAATCTATCAACAGCGCATGTGTGTTTGTGTGTGGGTTTTATTTTGGGAAGGGCACAATTCTTGATATTGATATTAAATATAGGTAATGCAGACACTAACTCAGTCGCATTGGGGCCCGTAACTCGGGCTATTCAGTTACCTTTTAAGCCCACAATAATAATACAGAAAGGCAAAGAAAAGTATTACGTTTTATTGAACCAAAATAAAAACATTAGAACGCCAATATAACATACTGCCAATATAAGTTACTCATTTGTGGTATCTCAAACACGATGCCAACATATATTGGGATACCAACAACAATCTTGATTGATCGTTATTTACGAACCTGGGAAACACGACTCTTCACACCAGAGAGCATACTACAAACTCTACGACCTTTCTCTGCTAAATGCTTATCCACAGTCCTACTGAAACCCCTTTCAACACAAAACCATTGTATTTCCAGAATTCTCCGTTTTGGATTCCGGCTCAGTAAATACCTTGAAGGACAGTCCAAGTCCCCTGACCACCCCAAACCAAAACTACATCTCGGACGCCTCGGTTCCCCCGGGGGAGCCTTGGCTCGAGGGAGGGCCCTCGCGGGCAGCGCTGTCCCTCCCCTTTTGCCTGAATCTGTGGTTGGAACCCGAGCCAAGCGATGTGTCACCTCCCGGATCCTCGTCTAAGGAGTGGGTGGTCGAGATGGGGGTCCACGCCAAGCTTCACCTTCAAGAGGGCTTGGTGTTCGGACCCTTTGTTGGGGAACTGGTCCGAGGAGCACCGCGAACCAACCTCAGCAATGCCTGGATCGTGAGTAGACTGTCTGAGGAGAACGGCCGGTTTCTGCAGGAATTATGTTGCCCCCGTCGGCAGTGGGGTCATCACGGTGTCTCTGTTTCATGTTTGATAAGAACCATATCTTTTTTTGGGGAATACACGTCTTTGGACGACTTTGTGAATGGAATCCAGTTTTGCCCGCACTGTTTGAATTGAACTAACTATACATTTTTGCTCACATCTCCAGATTAGGGAGGATTCTGAATTCTACTACGTGGATGCTACGGATGAAAACAAATCAAATTGGATGAGGTGAGAAATTCAGATTGGCTTTCGTAACACTGCCCACTTGGTTGAGTAATCCTTTCTTTTCCATCTGCAAAAATGCAATGTATTCATATATTGCATTTCAGTGATGAACTATTAATGAATCATATGCACCCTGTTGTTTTAGGTATGTCTCATATGCCACTAAGGAGGAGGATCACAACCTGATTGTGATCCAGCTGAACCAGCACATCTACTACAAAACCTCGAAGCCAATCTCTGAGGGAGGCGAACTCAAGGTCCGGATCGGTGAGGACTATGCTGGAATACTGTGCCTGGGTGAGTCAACAGAAGCAAGTTCTCGTTCAATGCATCTGTCCACATGTATTGCTCGGGAGAAAAGCTCCACCATATCAAAGGGTCATTCTGTTTCATGTTGGGATGACATGGAAGTTGAAAGCGTCATTATTTTACATAACTATGTTATCATTTTTGCTTTCAAGATTCTGGTGATTCAAGGTGTGACTTCGGGAAAAAGGAGAGCATCCTTCGGCTCTACCTGGACGTCCAACTGGTCACCTTAGAAGAGCCCAGCTCGTCGCTGTGGTTCAACAACAGCCAATCACAGGACGCTATGCCCATCATCCACAAGGTGACCAGCACGTCGACCCCAGACTCGGCCGTCGACTCGGGTCCCAGCTCTGAATTCAGCCAGGCTTATCTTCACGAAGAGTACAACTTTTTCCCAGGAACTGAAAACCTTTTGAATCATCCTACTCAAGCCCACAGCAGACTGTGGTACTTCTACGGTTTCAAGCCAGATCCCGCCGGCCAGCCCGTTGACTGGAGTATGGCGCTGTGTAAACTATGCGGCGAGCAGGTAGCCACGGCGGACACCGTGAGCCACCTGAATAATAAACACGAGATCAGCTCACATCGCTTCATCAAGGGCCAGAGAATCCGGAACCCTCTGTCATCCGGTAATATGTTGTTCATAATCGCTTTAGTGCTTTCATCTTCATTGTAACACATTGTGCTCTTCGGCTCATGTCAACAAGTCATAAGAGAGCCAGGTTGTCGATATATACGGCCCATTTCTGTAGTTGTCCAAAATGTCCCTGTGCTCAATTCATTTAGGTGATTCATTTTGATAACCTTAACTCATTTGTTTTGCATGTTGAAGTATGTTGACCACCCTCACTGTATCAATACTTTTTTTTAACTCAAGGTTTTTCATCACTGTGATCAATAGGTCAAAGGTCCAAGGCTCTGGCCCCAGTCCTCAGTGGCTCACCGGATTGGCCCTCTACGCCACCCTTACTCCCTCAGAGCACGGACTGTTTGACCAACGCCGTTTGCAACTTTCTGATCAGGGACCTCTACCAACCAGCCATGGTAGAAGGGCAAGGTTTCAAGGAATTGATACAAACCCTCCTGCCTTCCTACAAAGAGCTGCCCTCAGCCTGCATTCTGGAGGCCCTCCTGAAGGACCTCCACACAAAGGAGAAGAAGCGCCTGCGCCAGCTTTTGAGATGTAAAACAGTGAGCCAAGAAGAAGAAGAAAATGCTTTTGACTTCACGCCACAATCTGAGACCAATGAGACATTTCGTCATCCTACAGACATGTCTCACTTGGTCACTTTGAGTGTGGATGTCTGGCAACATGTCTGGCAGGGGGAAACGAGCAGGAACGCGACTCTCTGGGTTCATTATATAGATGCAAACTTTGATTCTCAGAATTGGGCGCTTGCCACCCAAAGGCTGGTGGAGACCAAGGCCGAAGATGTGGAGGCCCAAGTGAAAACGATGGCCCTGGAGTGGGGAATCCCTCACTCCCATCTGGTCCTGCTCGGAGGAGACACAGTTGAGAAGGGAAGCTTAGGGCTGAGAAGACTCAATGAAAGTGGCCAGCCAGACGGAAAGGACCCCGCTCCCAGTCCACACATCCCCTGCTTTTTCGCCGCCGTGCAAGGCTGCATCGAAGAAGTGATGTCATTTCCGGTCATCTCGGAAACCCTGAGAATGTTTCAAGAGGTTCTCTCAGGACTGTTCACGCTATGCCCTAAGAGCAACCCATTTCGGTCTCAAATCGAGCTGCTGTTACTTAAAATAGCGTTCGGGGAACGTGCTCATTTACAGTCATGGGCCCACAGTCCACTGAGCTGGAAAAGTCTCTTCACTGTGATCAACATTCTCAACAAGCATAAAAAGTTGGTCTCTGACCTGATCAAGTTGGAAACGGGCACCATAATAAAACACGAAGATTCCGCCGAGAAGGACGCTAATGCATGCGGCGTTGCGGTCCCTGGCGAGTCCGAATGGAAGGTTCTGCAGGAGCTCTGTTCGGTGCTGAAGCCCATGGACGTCGCTTGTCGCACCCTTGCAAAGGAGGCCTTCCCTCGTCTCTCTCTGATCAAGCCCATCCTCATCGGCCTGCTCACACGCCACCTGGTCTCCCAGCCCAACGACGTGATGCCCCTCACCAAGGGGGTGAAAATGAGAATGAGGGAGAGGCTGGCCGGTTGCTATGAGAATCCTGTGGTGAACCGGATTCTGTGCGTGGCGTGTTCTCTTGACCCCCAGTTCCGTCACCTGGGATTCATGGAGGCCAAGGTACGTTTAGAAAAAAGAACGTGTTTTTGCTTGTTTGTAATCAACGTGTTTGATTGGAATAGAGGGTGGTTTTGGTTCACCACGACCTGATCCTCTCTTATGCTTATTCCAAAGGAACAAACCACCACACACGATTGGCTGAAGGAAGAGGCTGTCAAGATGATGAAGGAGGACCAGAGGGGGAGCGTGGCCGGCGAGCGAGGTCGGATCAAGAGAAGCTCCTCCCTCTCCTCGTCTGACTCGTACGACAACCAGCCACGGAGGAGCAAGCGCATCAAGAACGCTCCTCCCATCAGCTTCAGAGGGTGCGACGACGCCGAGGACGAGGACAGCGACGCGGAGGAGGCGGGCGAGAAGGAGCCGGCGGAGGCGGACACCCAGGGGGGTCTGTCTGGGATGCAGTTCCTGCTCGGCGACCTGCTGGGCTCCCCCGCCGGAGGAACGGCAGCCCTGGCGGAGGAGGAGGCGGTGGACATAGAGCTGTCCCTCTTCACGGCCGACAAGAGGCCTTCCTTGGGCGTGGAGCCGCTGGAGTGGTGGAAGTCCAAAGCGGGGCAGTTCCCGCTGCTGGCCGCGGTCGCCAGGGCTTACCTGGCGGCCCCGGCTGTCGCAGGGAGCGCCGCACTGGACTTTTCCATGGAAGGCGCCATCAGCAAGAAGAGGAGGAACATACCGCCGGAGAGCCTGGCTGAGATGTTGTTCTTGCATCATAACCACATGACCACACCTACTGAATGAGAACGCTTTGAGATCAGAAAACTCGGCAAACGACGACGACGGAGACGCAACGCCTTGCCTCGTGGGAATGATTTTCTGTTGAACTGACTGTTAACAGACTGTTAACTGACTATTAGGGTTTAAGACCTTGATGTCAGTCTCAATATGTCCATATATGCTGTAAAGATTATTTTACTTTTTGTTTAGATTCACCTTATTGCCGTTTAGGTTTTTATTTAGAGCTGATAGTTCAGAATCAGTGGTCCAGGGTGCCTGAAATGTATGGACACCAACCCCTCTTTAGGGGTCTGATATGGTAAATGACACCATTAGTACTTTGGTGTTTTCATTTTTATTACGTTTGGGAAAAACATATTCTATGTGTTTTATGTTGTCATGTGTGTAACTTTCAAAACTGGTTACCTAACCTGGTTCCATTCCTACACCTTTATCCTCATTGTGATTACTGGGATCTATGCACATGTGCATTGGAAAGGAAGTTAAAATGGATTTGAAGTTCCAGAAGCAAATCATGGGTAATGATTTTCAAAGAGGATGCGAGTTACTTTGTAGCAGAATCTTGTATTACTGTAATTCTAAACACTGCATTCAAGCGTTGCATTGTTATTGGTCACTGGTATTCTGTCGTTAACGCCTTCTTAAAGGAATACTCCTTCGTTTCTCAACCTGCCCAGCGCCCAAACGACCGAGTAAGCATTGGACCGAATTAGTAGAAATCAATGGACACGGATGAAATTGGCTTGCTCCGTGATGGTAAAATATACCATTCCGCAATTTCAATTTGTCTCGTTGTGAAAGTGAATCTTAGTCCCCAAAAATTGTTAGTTTATCATCTGTCATTGTGAACATCACAGGACTACGCAGAGCATAGTTTGAGTACAGTGCAAAAAGAAATCTCCAAATGAAGATGTTGTTTTTTTTGTTTTTATAATCACTGTTCACAAAGGGGTTAGTGAAAATCGCAAAAATATTCGAGAAACTGGAATGATGTATTTTACCCTCACTTCACTGAAGCCGCTAGTCACCTACATTGATTTTTGTCTAACTCGGTTGAATGGAGCAGTTGGCTAGTTGAGAAAAAAGTTAAGAAGACAATTCCAAAATGTATTACCTCTTCTGTATTTTTACAAACCTGTCTCAAATAAGCATTATATTGTGAACAACACTAGGCTACTAAGGAGATGATAGTATTGAAGTGATATGAGAATATATTTTTGTTGTTACAAAAAACTTTATTAAATTCTGTGTACTCAAATTACAAATAAAGCGCACAAAAAATAATTTATTTGTAAATCTACTTTAAATGACAGTACAAACTACATTTTGGTATTTTGTGCCCCTTTGGCTTGTTCTGGCCTTACCAAAAGATTAATTTTATTTTTTGCTATACATAAGGTTAAAAACCAGGACTATTGCACATGTATACAAAAAATGTGATACATTCTCCCTCTACATCTTTGCCTCAGTTAAAAGACCCAGATTAACGTCCTGTCTTTTCTTTCTTTCTTGACCAAGTCGTCTGCAGTGAATGAAGACGTTCAGAGGATGGATGAAGACTAGCAGTATAAGGAAAGTCAATGCAATATCCACCTAAAACACAACAAAAATACAATTATTTCACTCCATAATGCACATGCATAGGCCTCCACAATTTAACCCCAGTAGAACAGTACACGCTTGTACTTTGGCAATTATACTAGAATGTCCTTGCATACAGATTTTGTGATGAAATTCATGATTTAACACGTTCTTGTGTCACCGAGCATGATTGAAAACCGTAAAATGTTTTCTTACGTAAAAAGGGTCTCCGTTCAGTGTGTTTTTGACCAAAGTGAAACACGGGTACTGGAGGAGGGAGATGAGTGCTGACAGAGTCATCACCGTGCCATACAGCTTCCCGAAGTGACACGCTGGGAACCTAAGAGCCACACAAAGGACAGATGCTTTAAGTGTGTATGTGCGTCTGTGTGTAAGAGAGGTGAGGAGTCATCGGGGGAGAATCGTCTGGTGAGTGGCTAGAGTGTTAGACTCCCAACCAAAAGGTACAGGGTTCGATCCCCGATGTCTGCATGGTTCCTGTGTAAAGATATCCTTGATCACCACACCTTAACCCCTTATCCGCTCCTTAAAGGTGCCGTAGGTAAGATTTAAGAGCTATATTTTGAGTGTAATTTGTTATAAATGCCACAGCCATCCGTCAGCTATTAGTGAGTGCTTTGACTTGACTGCCTGCTTTTGTATGAGCATATTACGATTTTAGATCGCTCCCGGCTTATTTCTGACTAAACAGGGCATCTCTTCCCTGATTGATTTGAAGAATCCATCTTACCTGACAATCACAGGTGCGTGAAATGCAACACTTCTCAATGTCCAATGTCTCAATCTTGCTCTCCGCTGCCCTTTTCCGCTCTCCCATTACAACCCAAATCTTACCTACAGCACCTTTTAATAACATGTATCCGAATGCACAGTTACTAAAAAGCATCAAGCTGGATGACCGCATCATAAATGCGTGTGAGTGTGCGTGCGGCACAGAGGAGAACGTGAGCGCAGGTGCACCCCCCACTCACGCGATGCTGATGAAGGCTGCGTGGCCGCCGTACAGGAAGGAGCGGTTGAGCACCTGCAGGACGAAGGTCAGGTACTGCAGCTGCAGCACGGGCACCGTGGCGCACACGGAGAACAGCAGGCACTGCAGCGCCGTCACGAAGAGCGAGACCACGGCCGAGCGCAGGTCCGCCTCCCGCTCCGTTTCACCTGTCGCAGACAGGTCAGTCGGGGGGGAGGGGGGGTTGAGGAGGCGGCACAGCGGGGATGTTTGGAGGATACAGCCTATAGCTGGTAGCGGCGTGGTTAGGGCCCTTCCTGCTCGAAAGGGTTACCCCAATGTCTGTAGTATACCTGTCGGCATCCGTGAGCAAAATGTCTGCTCGTTGATGAAATGACACAAATGCATTTTGCATTTGCAAAAAAGCGCTACACCCACTCTTTCATTTTTGCAGTGGTCACATTATACTACAGCGTATACCAATTTAGAGTAGTACACACACACACACACACACACACACACACACACACACACACACACACACACACACACACACACACACACA
>JAOPJO010000111.1:20615656-20630129 GCA_027123675.1 Molva macrophthalma
ACCACCACCACCACCCCCTGACCGCCACTACACCCCCCCACTCCTGCACACTACCACTATGACTCCCAACAGCAAAGCTTTGGAAGTCTAGACTTTATGGAGTTCAGGATGACCAAACGTACACTACATTTGCCAAATTCATCAAAAGGGAACTATTTTGGAACAGCACCAAGGCAAATTTTGCAAAATAGGTGTTACAAATTACTTAAAAAAAAAAGAAAAAAAAGCTTGTGGTGACTTTTGGTGTTGTTAAAGGTTGATTTGTGAAACCGATTTCTACCACCGGATCCGATGTTTGCGTATTGAGATATCTGTGACGCTTCAACTTATTTGACAGTGGTTGTTTTAACTTTTGCTTCGCATAGTACTACAGTTAACAACATATTGCCAAACGAAACTGCTTCTGCTGCGATTGTTTTACAATATTATATCCACAGGACTTTCTCTCAAAACCCACAGACTCTTAATTTGCAGTTACACTGAAAGACATCTCACTCTTCATTTTGCCTGTGGGGGGAAACCGTGATTTGGGTGTGAAATCTGCATTTTCTAAATGTTATTGTCAATGAAAGACCAAAGGGGTAGAGATGTTAATATTGTGAACACTAGAACAGCTCCAGATTGAAATAGACTGCATAGGCCAGACACACAATTCTCTGCCTTATTAGATTAGTTTGTGAAGTCTGCCCTATGTGATAGATTTCTAATGATTTTATATCGCATAAGAACTGTTCTTCTGATTCTTGGGAGGTGTTAAATGAATTTGATTGTTCAATGAGTGCATTTATTTTTTATCTGCAAATCTATATTATGAATGTGTAAATATGAGACTGACACTTAACATAATGTCTGTGTGGGCTAACTGGAGTACCTCCCTCGTTCACAAAAGGGTGGATAGGTAACCAATCAGTATGTTTTGCTTTGTTGAAAGTTATGAGTTGACGGGTGTGGAACTCAGTTCTATATTCCACGTGGTATTGGAATGTATGAATTTGTACGTTAAGGCTGTTTTTCAATGTCATAGACTTTAAAAAAAAAAAAAAAGAAAGTAGAATACACAACTCTTGAGTTCAGAAGAACTCCGCGTCCCAGAGGGGCGTGTTCGCTTCCCGGATTGGGGCTTGTAGACCACACCTTGAGCAGTACGTTGAAAAAGGACGCGTCACTAACGGCTTTGCCTCCATTTCTTTAGTGCCGTGCCTATTCTCTAGAAGACCGCATAATCTTAGTGTTGAGATGTAGATATCGAGTGGACAATTTAACTAAACAAAAAGCACTAGGGGGTATAATGTCTTTTTTTCTTCGTTTTCTTTTCATTATGCCAATTAAACACTACAGAATAGTCCCTTTTCTACGCACAAATTGTCCCCACAGTGTTTAAAGATGAACTAAGATTGTAATTCAAGTACAGATGACAGTATGGGTGACTTGTAGAAGCAGGGAGAGGAAGTGAAAATTAATTGGATTTTATTTCAACAAAGCAGGCGTTCACCATTATTTTGATTATTTTGGATATAAGATGATTTAGAATAAAGCACATTCAAACACTATATACTATACAAGAGAATATTTGCAAATTTAGTTTTATCTATTGTTTTTATACTTTGATTTTGGTTTAATTTTGTTGGGTGCTTTGGGTGAATGCATATGCAATCTGTTTTTATGTTTGATAAAATGCATTTGTAGTTTATATATTTTAATTAAATACAACAAACCCTTAAATATATATAAATATCCATCTTTTGTCATTCATCGATTACTGTAACACTAATCAAAAGCTGATTCTGAAATAAACCTTAATTTCTTTACCATGGCCTTTAAAGTTGCACATTTTACATTAAAATTGAAATATGTAACTCGAAATACATTTTTATATATAAATAAAGGATGATTTTTCTGAGGTTTTCGTTGGCTCTTCATGTTTGCTGATCATATGTTATAAAGGTGCAGTGTGTAGAATTAAGTGGCATCTAGCAAAACGGACTTGGCAGAAATGTAATATAATATTCTTAAATATGTTTTAATGATTGTATAATCCCATGAAATCAAAGGGGGTCTGCAACCTCGCCGCTAGATGGCACTAAATCCTAAGCATTGCACATCTTTTTTTTAAATTGTGTCTAAATTAATGTTTCGGAATATATGTAAAATGGTCTGCCCGCGTGTGTGCAGGCTCTACCTATGCCATCTGTGGGTTGTCCCGACCTCCCAGAAATGAGGCCGAGGGGTGTCGCTGTCATATTGCCATCATACGTTCGCTATGGGTGCGAGGAAATTAAACTGTCCATATTTTTCAAAGTTATTGAGGAGTATTGTATGTTTTTGCAAATACACAAAATCCGAAACCAGTACTGGGCAGCGATAACCACGGTAAGTTTAAGTTTTGAAACTCCTGCCGAGCATGCGTTTTGCTTACGCTCAATCAAGCTAACTTGTTAATTCAACTGCTAA
Source organism: Molva macrophthalma (assembly GCA_027123675.1). Taxonomy (NCBI): domain Eukaryota; kingdom Metazoa; phylum Chordata; class Actinopteri; order Gadiformes; family Lotidae; genus Molva; species Molva macrophthalma. The sequence goes on from JAOPJO010000111.1 coordinate 20,618,108, forward strand.
TTAGCGCATTCAATAATGGGAGTTGTTAGCATTCATTAGTGCTTCAGTGTTATTGTTGCCTCTTCTTGTATTTGGTTCCGTCGAGCACTGTTTTATCTGGATAAAAAGTCATACAAATCTTTATATTGAAACTAACGAAGAAAATGTTTCAATTGTTCAGCCTCGCCTAGAGTGTGTGTGACTTTAGTTGACCCATCCATTGGGAGTAACGTTAAAGGTCATGGATGAATAAAGTATATGCTTTCCATACGCTTCTTTGTCTACTACATTGAATTCGTAACTTTTCTATATACATTCTATAATATAGATGTGGAAACGTGAATATAATTTAAAACAATAGTCACGTTGAAATTATATTTACACGGTTCTTACTTTTATATTTTTATGATCGTTTCCTATTTTGTAGTACCGTGGTGATGAGGTGTTACCGGCTACCGGGTTTCCAGTCGCGGTTGCTGGGCGAACTGCAGAGACAGCAGAATAATACGCTTTTCTGTGATACCCTTTTACAAACTGAAGGTACGAAGTGGGTTGACTAAATAGTAGGACTTACATTGGGTTATATCTCGTTCAAAGGGTTAGGATTTAGACCGAAATGCCATAAAGTACATTGAGTATATGTGTTATCAGAGTGTGAGCAATTTAACTATTAAGGATTGAATGCAAACAATCTAACATCATCACCTGATTTGTCATTTCCACTCCTTTTCCTGACCCTCACTAAGGTGTCTCGGTCCCAGCGCATGCCTGTGTCTTGGCCGCCCTTAGTCCTTACCTGTCCAGAAAACTCTCTGCGTCTCCTTATCCTCCAGCTGGCCAACAGCGTAAAGTCACGCTTCAGGCAGTCAACGCCCATACTCTCCTGAAACTTGTGGGCCTGTTATACTCTGGTTTGCTAGAGGTGAACGAAACCACGGACCAGGATGATGTGCTTGCGGCCGCCAACCAGCTGGGATTCGATCGCCTTGTGGAAGGACAGGAAGACGTCAGTGGGGAGGGTGCCGGGATGGAGCAGCTCATCTGTGGGAGGTGTAGGGAAGCCTATCTGCTTGCTGAAGAACGGAAAGAGAGGGAGAAATGTATCACATGCAATGTGGAGGTGCAGGTGGAAACGAAGGGCAAAAGGGATGCAGAAACTCAAGTTGAGGGGACAGGTTTTGTTGATGCAGCAGCACAGACCATCGGAGCACAAATCGATGTTTGGCCCACGTCGTCTTCCCAAAACACCTCTCTCACTGGGGTGCTCCACAGTCCCACCACAGCCCTTTTGGATGTAACGGGATTATCAAAGGCGGTAACCAGGACCACCACCACCGCTAAATCTTCAGCCCCCAGAAACATCAGGGTCGCCAGTGAGCTGTCAAGCTGCATTAGGCCCAAACAGGGATCTCTACAGGGGAACAACAGGAAGACGTGCACCAGGGAAACGGCAGGAGGTGGAAGGAAGAAGCAAGCTACAGGAAGACAGTTGACTCAAACAATTGGACAGGAGATTAGAACAGGGAGAGGGAAGATAGGCAGGAGGAGGAGCCAAACGAGAATGGCAGCCATGGGGTTGGCTAAGGCCAGGGAAATAGCCATCAAGGTAATTGTTTCTTTTGCATTGAATGAAATGAATGAAATGCCGTCGTCATTTTGATTGGTAAGGAGCTCAACCTTATCAAAAATCTAGTGTTTTTACCACGCTAGAATTTCTACGATATGTAACGCACAGCAACTTTGTCGAATGTCATTCTGTTTCTCTTTTTGATATGAAGTTGATAGTTTACTAGATGTGGTAATTCATGTATGGGATATTTTATAATCAAAGGGGTTATTGTTTATCAATCCTTGCCTCCGTCCAGGTCAAACTGAGAAGGGTTCAGCAAGGAGCGATGTGGGAAGTGGTCCACATGCGTGACATAGGCCCGAGGCTGACCCCGGGAGGAAGTCAGGCTGTATTTGCTGCCCTTAAGAAGGTATAATAAAGCATTTTTATTTGGTACAATGCTGCAACTTAAACTCAAACTTGACTTATAAATCTGCTTCCTGTTTTTGAAAGACATTTGTTTCCAAAGAAAAGGTTTTGTTTATTTGATGTCACCATCCAATTTTTCTTGTGTGTAGCTGCTCTGTATGGCTTTTCATTTAAATAATGGAAAACCTCTCTAACTTTCTTTCTGTAGGATGGTGCCAAAATCCTGCAAACACAGGCAGAGGGCACCAGAGTGCAATCTACTGCATCCACATCCCAACTCTGTCCAGTAAATAAACAACAGAGCCCAATCATGTCTCTTGGCCTCCCTGGACAACCGCCACGCGTCGAGGTCTTCACAGACATTCAGTCCCCTGCGAGTCTCTGCTACACCCCAGAGAACAACGACTCAATGTCAGCCTTGCTGTCCCAGGCCCAGTGCCCCGTAGAGGAATCGGATAGGGAGATAGAAAAGCTCCTGGAGGATATCATGATGGGCCTGAACATACTGCCTTCCACTGGCCTAGAGAAAGACAGCAACAGGTCAAGCTTTAAATCTAACAGTGCACCAATCACCAGCGTGCCTCCCATCCTGGACTGGACAGCAAGGCAGGGAGAGGTAAACACAGCTATCAGTGTGGTTGACTCCCCTGATTACAAGACGCCAAGTGAAGACGCATCGCCAAAAGACACGGGTAATCTATATTTTGTGAAGGTTCATTTGTTTCTCGTCTTATTTTGTGTAACACTTAATGGCATATTGTTATGCAAAAAAATGTATAATAATAATCGTTATTAAGAAACTAATCTCGGATCCAGGAGCTCAATGATATAGCACAGGCCTAGGCCGAGGGACGGAGTTACGCAGTGTTTCCAGTTTTGGAAACACTGCGTAAACACACAGATTTATTCTTCTGAAGACAAACTAATTCGCAGGTGATGGATGTTTCAAGAGGTTTCAGAAGAAGATTTTAACAAATGTATTTCCACAGTGGCCAGTCCACCACACAGGTTTTATTTCAAACCATTACAGACTCTTTGTCTAAAGATGTTGGTGTCCAGACAGGACCCTTGAGCTCGTCTTCCCACTGCTTCGTTTTACTTATCAGTCCTCTTCTGGATCCGAGATCAATGGTCAGCCATATCACGTTGGTCGTGGTTCCGCCAGGCAGGCTGTTTCCGGTAGAGACTGGAAACGGTCTCGACTGGGTGTCTACAGACCCCCGCCCCCAGCAACATAATACATTTGAAGCCTTGTTCACCCCAATTTGAGCTCGTCTGACTTTAGATGTTATTCTAAAGTCTGATTTGGGACTAACATTAAAGAAACTAACATTTAAGGTGATCAAAGGTGGAAATGTTATTTCTCCATTGTTCAGTGCCTTATTTAATTGCCATTTCATTTTTATTTTCCCAGTCCAGCACAGCAGAGGCAGTTCCTGTTTTGTTCCCGCTACTGCATCAGCCACCTCTGTGCATTGTGCAGATACCTGGCCCCAAACGGAAAGCCAGTCCAACCAGATTGCTCAGGCACAGTGCTCTTTAGCTCAGGAACAGCCTGAAAGCAAAGACAGTTCGCCTCACCAAAGTTTTACCCAGTGCCATTTGCTCAAACACAAGAGGCAGGGAGACACAATGGACCAGAGCATTCTCCGCTCTGAGCCTCCGGATTGCCAATGCCTTCACACACTAAAAGCAGCATCAATCACGCCTGACACTGTTAACTCTGGTAGTCAGGAGACTGACCAGCCGGACTTTAAGGAGTTAACCTGGCTGTCAAAAACACCACAGGCACTGCAGTTTCCTCTGAGCTTGGGTTTCAAGGAGGGGACTAAACCTTGTGATCCGTCCAGGCTTGAGTCAATGGAGGGCCAGGAGCTTCCAGAGTCAACTGAAGTGATGCGAAAAAAAGGGAAGCATTCTGTTAAAAAGCTCTGTGTTAAGGCAGCAAAAGAAAGAAAGCAATCTTCTGATAGAGGAAGTTTGACCGGACCAATATCCCCTTCTGAAAATGTGCAAAAAAGTAAAGATCCACAATTGAAACTGTGTGATATGAAAGACAAACCAGTGATTTCAAAGAAAAAAAGGAAATGTGAAGCACACAAAGATGATGCATTTGATCGTACCTTGGGGTACAAAGCGACAGGACGTGGGGATGGGGAATTTAGTCAAATCTTTTTGAATATGTGCTCAGTGAGTTTGTCCTGCAACAATGTCTTGAGCAAGGAAAGGACATTGAACAAGGAATCTCATCCTTCTAAAGAGCCACAGGAGGTGCTAGACATCACAGCTGTTGACAAAGGCTTTAAGAAATTGAAGGCTGACCAAAGCATAACTATATCTAAGACAAGAAACACTCCACATGCCAGAAGTGCTTCTAAAACCAAAGATAATGGAGATAAGATTGTGGAAAATGTCCCAGTGATCAAAAGGAAGCGTGGGAGACCTCCGAAGAGAAAGACTGTCCGTCGCAATGCCAACCTGTCCACTGACGAGAGTTTAAAAAGTGACAGGATAATGAATGTTCATGCCAAGATAGAAGAATGTCAACAAAACAAAGGAAAACCAAAAAGGAAATGCAGGACAATCCAGAATGTTGACTGTGGGCTTGAGATTTCAAACAATGAGGTCCATGATATGCAGAGTTCAGACACTATTTTGCCATCCTGCGCTGTTTCAGCCCTAAACCCTGAGAGTTCTCCTAGGGTTGAAAATAAACAGCTTTGTACCCAGCAGCATGATCCTGATGAATTCGAGCCAAACGTGCACAGGACAGGTTCAGAGAATACTCACACCGCAGAGGGTAAGATGTCAGAAAGTCCTGAATCAAGGATGAATCCTGCAGTTAAACCAGCAGAAACCAAACGAACACCAATGGTTTCTCTTAAAGAGTTTAAAGAACTCATTAAATTCAGACATATCAAGACCAGGGGTTCACAAACCAAAACTAAAGTAAAATCAAGTGAAGTGGAGGAAAATGTACATTTTGATGGAAAGGCCTGTGACAACACGGATAGATATGATGCCACTTCTGCAGAGACAATCATTGGCTTGGATATTTTGCCTACGAAAAACGTAACTGATGTTCAATTTGATCAAAACCAGAATCGGGTCATCACAACTGAAAGTCAGAAGTCGCAAGTGGACATCACAGTTTCGCAGAATAAAAAAGGGAATCATTTGCCAGGTCAAAAAGGTAACCAGGTACCTCTTGAAGCTGAGGATAAAAAGGGAAAGGATTACAACATTGCTGGCATCATTGTAAAAGCTTTCCCATTAGCCGGCCAATCTTCATCAATAGCAAGCAAAGTAGGTGATCACCAATGCATTGCCAAGTATCCAAGTCATTCTGCTTCACCGAAAACTAGCAGAAAACCAGAAACAATACAGCCAAAACTTACAGTTGAACCTGTAATGGGACTTAAAAAGTCTGTCAATGAATGTTTGGCTGAAGCAGATTACCTTTCTAGCAAGGACATCGGGTTTCAGAGCAATAGAGGAGAAAAAGAGACTAGTGAAATTGAGAGAGAAGAGATGGGTGAGGTGGTGCTTGATGGAGGACCAGACATGGAGCATTTGATGGAGAGGCCTGATGAAGGTAAGATACATTAGTGGTAGATTGTGGATTTTTACAGTTCCTAATGTGTTTTTAAAGTGCTTTAAACACTGGTGGACCTTGTATTTGTCATGATGGTGAAGGTATGTGGATTTATGGTAAAATTATGTATGAGTATACATACATTCAGAATTGTTTGACACAGATTCAATTGTCATAATTAAAGTTGCACTGTGTAAGATTCAGCCCCTAGGCGGCAGACTTTCAGAATAGAAAAATTAAATAAGTGTGTCTATGATAGGGGTTTTGGGAGTGTCGATAGTAGTAGGGTGGTACGACACATTGTGATTTACGGAAACCACTGAGGTCTTGCTTCTTTGATGCTGCTTCTTCTTTTGATCTCTACCTCTATCTCTAGCATTGGATATGGCCAATAGCCCAGAGACACAACAAGTACCTGTGGAGAACTTCAACCTCTGTTGCGTCAGCCCATCTCAGCAAAGCAATATGACTACAAGTGACTACCCTATCACACCTGAGACTCCAAACAAAAGGAGTAGAGACATCGATGGTGCAAGACATTTCCAGGAAGATGATGAGGAGGAGGAGGAGGAGGTGGAAGTGGACATCCTCATATGTTCCCCAGACAAAGGCCTGCAGCCAATAGAAATTGGAGGAAGAGTTATTGTAGACACATCGCCGGATGAAGATGAGGAAGAACTAAAAGAGATTGATGTGATTGGAATTTAGGTAGTGGCTGTTTGGAATAAATCAATGTTGCCTATACTGAGGCATACCTTTTTATTATTTTGTGTACTCCTCCACTCAGAGTAAACGATCTCTAATGTTGTGTAATTTTGACTACACTTTGTTAATCTAGTTAATTGACGGAATACTTATATGGTTTAGTGTGGTGCATTTGCCTTTCATTTTTCAGTCCATATTTTTGATTCTTTACATGCAGAGGTGTGTACATGCAGATGTTGGGATGTATTATATTTGGGACACAAGAAAGTTGCATGTCCATAGAAAACGTGTATATAAGTTACAACAATGTGGTTATCCTCACATTACATTATTCAATACTTGTTTAGAATTGAAGTAAAGGTAAAACAAATCATACTGCAAAATGTGATGGCCAATCGTCAACATTTTTGTTGAATAATTGTACTGCACTTATAAATATTTTTCTTTTAAATGGAAAGCGTTGTGTGATTTGTGTAATGTGGTCATCAGTTTTTTTTCGTGGCGGACCGGTTTGAACTTAACTTTATTGACAACGGAAGTGAGCACGGTACTTAGTGGACCGGGTGGAAACTGCACGTGTTTTTCTATTACGTTTGAAGGTTACTGAATAAGCAGTTCACGCTTCTCTTGCTTTTGTAGGCGACGGAATATACATTTTTTGAACATCTGCAGAACGCGAATACGATAATAAACCGCAGACATGGACCCTATGAAGGCACAGCAGCTGGCGGCAGAGTTAGAAGTGGAAATGATGGCTGACATGTACAACCGGTAAGGCAATGGGACAAGGTTACTAACATAGCTAACGTTAGTTGTTACAAAACCAAATACATTTGTGCAGAATCACACTTTAAAGCGTGACATTTGATTTGAATTTCAATACTTTACGTGAAAAACATTGCCTTTGACTGCAGCTGCAGCTGCATACATGCAATGAATGAAGGGAGATTGATTAGGTAGGCGACATGTCACAATGCCTGAGTGCAAATATTAGCTTGTAGCCATCTGTGATTCGTGCATTAATCACAAATAAATGCTTGTTAAAGACTTCTTAATTATGCTCTTCCAAGACTGCTTATTTTATGTCACATAAGCATCTAAAATGTGTTGCATTGCACAAATCAGTGTTTTGTATAATGCACTACTTTTTATTCTCTTCCCATTTCCTTTGTTAGGAATTCCCATTTCCTTTGTTAGGAGTATTGGATAATACTGACAACCTAACAATATTGACAATCACAAACTGAACACTAACGAGGAATCAAGCATATCATGACAGTGATAGCCTCTAGGGTAGCATGGAATTAAGGAGCATTCACTATTGCATTGCATTAGGCTAGTCTTTTTCCCCCTAGTAAGTGAGAGTTGGACATTTTCCATTTGTTTATGTGGATGGGATTGGTAGCTTTACGCTAACACAAAATGGTGAGTCCCGTTTGAATGGAGCTTAATTCAACACTATTTGTCTTTTCTGTGCATAAGACAGATTTCTCCCTCTATACCATCTACTTCTCTGTCCCCTGTCCAGGATGACCAACGCCTGCCACCGGAAGTGTGTCCCTCCCCATTACAAGGAAGCCGAGCTGTCCAAGGGTGAAGCTGTGTGCCTTGACCGCTGCGTGGCCAAATACCTGGACCTTCACGAGAAGCTGGGGCGCAAACTGACGGAACTCTCGGTGCAGGATGAGGAAGTCATGAGGAAAGCAGCCATCGGAAGTGGCTAGACTGACCGATCAGGAGTTGATTGGTGTGTGAGTGTGCGCATGTGTGTGTGCATGTGTGTGTTTGTGTTTTTGTGTGTGAGAGAGCGGGGTGGAAGTTGGTATGGATCCCTGTTTTGAGGTGATTGTGGTATTATCTTGAAGGTAACAGCGCATTAGGGTACAGCGCATTCATTATTATTTAAGTTTCTGTTAAACTGACACTATACATGTATACTTCTTCTTTTATTCCAGTTTTTCATGTGAAATGAAAACGTGTATTTGTCTGTTGTATGGAAATGTACAAAAAAGTGTATATGAAAATGTTTATGGTTTCAGTCCAATCATTTTTATACCCTCGTCATCATGGCGTGTTTGTTTTATTTTCTACCCGGTAAATGCAAATGTTGCACCATAGCCCATGTCACCATTGATACAGACTGATTACATTGGTCACATGGAGTTGTCTGTAGTTAATTATGGTCTCAAAACTGGGATGAATACATCGCTCATGTAAATATCACACAATACATCTGTCCAGACTGCTCTGTAGCACTCTGTACTGCATCATTGAACCATTGGTGATGATTTGCATTGATTTGTTGAGTTAATAATGTGTGAAGTTTTTATTGGGTGAGCGGCAGGTATTTTATGTTATGTTCTGTTTATCTACACATTGTCTCAGCAACTAATGTGAAAATAAAATATCACACTTTTTTGGACTGTGATTTCCGTGATGATCCCTTATTATTAATAGGTATGTATGATCTACACTCATGCGCGCTCATTTCTGCCCAAGTACTGTTTTTCACCGGCATAGGCCTACATAGGTGAAAGTAGGATTAGATTAACATTGACAACATGCTTACAACGTAATCATGAACAATCTAGCTGGCTCTGTACCTTTAAGAACTTCGGGGGAAGTGAAGCTTGCGTGCTTAGTTTCGTTTCCCTCACTAAAGTTATATTTAAGCGTTTTACTTTTGAAAGGGGAACTGCAGATAGACAGGATTCAGCCGATGGACATGAACTGTAGATATTAATGTTATCTTTTTGGTAAAGCCGTCTCAACTCTTGCCACTAAAACATGGTAAGTTCCTGTCATAATTTGGCATAATAACACGTGTATAATTTTAACGTTTATATTATGTCTGCCGGTATTATATTTACACGTAAAGTAGGTTTACAGGTAATAAATTAGTTTAGTAGGCCTTAGTAGGCATGACAATTTACAGCATTGGTAACCTGGGTTAATGTGTCGTAAGTTTGTTGGTCACAAAAAGGCATTCATATTTGTTAATTGGCGTCTATTTTCTTTAAGCAAAAGCCCGAAAATTAGTTTTTCCTAAATGCTATGCAGTGATATATATTGTTTTGCGAATACAGTTTTGCGATACATTTTAATTATTAAATTGTCGGGATTTATAATAATTATGTCATGTGCTACTAATGTTTGCCATCAGATGGAGGCATCCGACACAGAACATCTTATTGAGGAGGATGGGCTCCCCCCAGTCCAACTCAATGACGGCGATATGAACGAAGTGTTGAATGTAGGCAAAGAGGGCACCATAAACGGCCAGGTAAACCGAAGGTTTCATACATAATACGGGTCTGACCTGTTTATTATGTCTCCATCTCCATAGACATATGTCCTTGTGACTATTTAAACTTGGTGGGTTGTAGTGGAATATTCACTGCTCATTCCAAACAAATGCAATCATGCATTTGTTTGTGTGTGTGTGTGTGTGTGTGTGTGTGTGTGTGTGTGTGTGTGTGTAAGATGGAGGAGTTCCTTGGTCCAAATGCAGAGTACGATGAAGAGGAGGAAGAGCGGAAGTACTATAGAAGGAAGAGGTTTGGGGTCATCAAGAATGTTGTGGCCGCCAGCGTTGGAGGGATGATAGTGTACAGTGTTTACATGGGTGGGTTTGTGCGCACAGTGCCATATATTTGTCTCCAGGCCTGCCAAAACACATACACAATATGTCACATCTTCCGCAGCGTGGTGAACCCAATTGTAGAGATCAGACCAAGGGTAGGTGTGAAAGGAAGCTAGAAAAAACCAACAAGGAACCGACAAACGGTGGCAGGAACTAGGTACTTAGGATCTAACAAACATTACACCAACCAAAAGCCACAACAGGTAATGAGAGGATTGGGGCGGGATCGTCGCAGTACCCCCTTCTTCAAGGAACGCCTCCTGACGTTCCTCCAGGCAGTGGTGGAGGCTGGGGAGTTAGGCTGTGTAGTGAGGCTAGGGAGCTGGGGAGTGAGGCTGGGTAGCTGGGGAGCGAGCCTGGAGAGCACAGCTGGGGAGCGAGGCTTGGTAGCTGGGGTATGAGGCTGGAGAGTGAGGCTGGGGACCGAGGCTGGAGAGCGCAGCTGGGGAGCGAGGCTTAGTAGCTGGGGAGCGAGGCCTGGTAGCTGGGGAGCGAGGCTGAGGAGCTAGGGAGCACAGCTGGGGAGCGAGGCTGGGTAGCCCGGGAGCGAGGCTGAGGAGCTAGGGAACGAGGCTGGGGTTTGAGGCTGGGTAGCTGGGGAGTGAGGCTGGGGAGTGATGCTGGGGAGCAAGGCCTGGTAGCTGGGGAGCGAGACTGAGGAGCTAGGGAGCGAAGCTGGGGAGCAATGCTGGAGAACACAGCTGGGGAGCGAGGCTGGGTAGCTGGGGAGCGAGGCTGGGTAGCTGGGGAGCGAGTGCCACAATCCTCTCCAGGATACAGTCAACGAGGCAGTTGTGAAACTCAAAGATGGCTGACTTGAACATGGATAATGGCAAAATCTCTGCTGGGGTCGGTTCCTTCTCACGGCATGTGGGGAGGTGAAACCAAATGCAGAGATCAGACTCATTAAAAGAAGCTTCACTTCATGAGAACATTCAAACAGAAACAAACAAGGAGACCACAAACTACGGCAAAAACTAGGGAAGTTAAATAGATGTAATACAGGTGAACAGAATTACACATTTACAACAAACAACACAAAAACAACATAAACAACAACAAAGCAAAAACAGGTAATGAATGGGGTTTGGGCAGGATCGTTATATACACATTTAAACATCCTTTTTTTTTTCTGTGGTTGCAGTTTTTTGAGTGTACCTTTACATGTAAGAATAAAATGTATGGATTAAACAATAGGTGAAATTTGTTTTAATGCGTGTGTGTTTGTGTGTTTGCATGTGCATATGTGTGTGTGTATATGTGTATATGTGTGTGTATGTTTGTTTGTGAGTGTGTGTGTGTATACTTGTGTGTGCGTGCGTGCATATGTTTGTTTGTGTATGTGGACTTGTACTTGTATGCATCTGTTTCCAGGCCTCCTGCAGATGCAGTTGATCCTTCATTACGACACCACGTACAGAGAGGTGAAGTACAGCAACCTGGGCCTTCAGGACATTGACCAGAAGATGCTGATGGGTATCAATGTGACTCCAATCATAGGCCTGCTCTACACTCCCATACTCATCAGGTGAGCAAAGACACATCTCCATTCATACACCCCGACAATATATGACTTATAAACAAGACTATATAAATGTTTGTACATCCCCAGAATGTTTCTATTTTAAATGCGCCCCTATTTTACCACCAGGTGTGAATCGAGGTTGATTAGCAATGCCGAGCCATTTCTAAATTGGCCCTGTCATTTATTATGTATGATAGCTAGACCAACCTACCAGCCTACCCAGTAGACCGCACCAACTGGTAGGCTGATCCATCATACATTGAAATGGCTTATAATGGCTAGTACATCTCACCTGTCGGTAATATAGGGGCCCTTTAATGAGCCAGACAACTTTCTTGTGACGCTGCACTTGGTCTCAGGTTTCTGGGGACCAAGTGGATGATGTTCCTGGCATCTGGAATCTATGCCCTGTTCGTGTCGACCAACTACTGGGAGCGGTACTACACCCTGGTCCCATCGGCCGTCGCCATTGGTGCCGCCATTGTTCCATTGTGGGCCTCTCTGGGGAACTACATCACAAGGTGAGGTGTGTGTGTGTGTGTGTGTGTGTGTGTGTGTGTGTGTGTGTGTGTGTGTGTGTGTGTGTGTGTGTGTGTG
>JAOPJO010000111.1:20692319-20703629 GCA_027123675.1 Molva macrophthalma
CTCTCTCTCTCTCTCTCTCTCTCTCTCTCTCTCTCTCTCTCTCTCTCTCTCTCTCTCTCTCACACACACACACACCCATCATCGGGATAGTGCGGGATATGCTATGCTTGCTAACATTTTATAATTTTATTGTATACAAATACTAAATGGAAACAAACATGGCCACAGACTTCTTTGTTATTTTCAGTCTCTTTCCACTGCCGGTTAAGTGGTGCTCACTGCAGAACCAAAAGGGCGGCACTTGACCTAGTCCAGCTCCACCTCTCTGGACCTAGTCCGGCTGAATGGGATTTACGGTGGCCCATCAACCCAGTTATAGTAAGTTTATGGTAAGGTTTAGGGGTTAAGGTTCAGGGGGTAAGCTTAGCTAGATGCTACTTTAAGTTGTGCTACCAAATCGTATGAGTGAGTTGGGGAGGGGCCTGAGCCGGGGGCGTGGCTGGACCTAAAGGTGGAGCTGGACAAGGCAAAGCTCCACCCAATGGCTCTGCAGTGGGCAGCCTCTCCATTTATACATACACTCCTGGGTGTAGCGCGATGAAAGTATAAATTGTAAGCAAATGGAGCATATCCCACCCTATCTCGATAAATGCTGAATCCCCGGAATGTGCACCAATTTTTTATCTTTGCAAGTAGGCTTGGGCCCACAGGTTATAGGTTTCGATGAATTTCCTTTGGAGTAAAATGGGATGACCGTAAAAGCATAACAATTACTAGAGTACCAGATGTAACACCACTGCACTATAGTTACTTTATGGTGTAGGCTTAGGCCTATGTATATTAATGTCATTACCAAGAATCATTGTCACGCTTTTGCTGGTTCTTAAAATGTATCTACTGAATAGATGTGTGGTGAAGTAGTACATTACATTTCCAAATGTAGATCATGGAACACCAAAGAAGCACAAAAATGCTAAACGTTTACACGAATGACAACATATTATTGTGCTTTATTATTTGTAAAGTTAATTAGTTTAGGACACAATATAATAAATAACAATCTATAGAACTGACTGCATATAGTATGAAAATTGTCAGTAAGAGCTATGAGGATAACTTACCACATTGGACTCCTACGTCACATGTTGCTGAAGTACCTGGCCCATTTTCAGAGTCAATTCCGTGAATGTCATGTTTCGGTTGATTAGTCAACAGCTCTAAATAACTGCATTTTGATTTAAGGTCTTCGTTTTCCTTCTTGAGTTTGGTTAATTCTTCTTTTAACTCATTGACAATAGTTTCTAAAAGTTTAGTAGTCTCTGCGGCTGCACTTGTAAGCATAGTGTCTATAACAGTTAAGTATCTCGTTTGAAATTCGTCCCCCGACATAATTCAGCGTTTGATTTTAAAACTAGGAAATGAAATGTCCTATTTTAATCAAACCTCGTTCCCAGGACATTCCTTTTTTGTATGCTGTCGCTTGTTTGTAGGACAGAGTGGTTAAAAACGATTTGTTCCTTCGTTGTTTTAGGAGGCTGACAAAGCATTGTAGTCTGGATTATGTGAAATGCTCCCTATAATCCCACTCAATCGAAAACAATAGGCATAGATATATAAAATCTAATACAGCCATTAACTAATTTGGGTAGTCGTGAAACCGTGGTACTGCGCTTCAACGAAGATTGTCCTAACTCACATTCCGTAGTTTTCTTTTTGATCCCGGAAGAGTTATTGTTTATAGAAATGCAGGCAGATGAAAATGGTATTTTCTTTTGATGCTCTAACGATATTTTCCCGTAATATTCGCCTTTCGCTGTGGTCTAAAATGTTTTAATTATTTTTTTCTTCATTCTGATATTATTGCTTTCTGATAACACCAAGGCATACATTCTATGTAATAACTAGATTACGTTAGCAACTTAGCTAAAGGGTTGTGGTCGTTTCGGCAACACATTCGAAGTGAGTACATTGATGAAGGGACATTTTCTTGAGGGGAGTGAATCTAATTCCAGCCAGAAAGTAAGTTATTTGAAATCCGTGAACGCCTAACACCCGTCGTAAAGTCGTTGTTTATCAAATAGAAAGCGATTGAACGTTTGTGTAAAACAGGCTAAAATCGGGTATCAAAACTACAAAGAAGTTCTACTTCGCTGCTGACATGTCCGAGGCGATTGTAACGTTTCAGTCCCAACTTTCGGGTGTGATGGAAACAGTCTTCAAGGCTGCAATGTACGAAATCACCCGTTTAGTAGAAGATAGTTTCTTAGAAGAGGTAACACGCAGCCGGGAACAGGTGGAGTCCCTGAAGAGGCGGTTAAAATGGTCCGAGAGTCGACGGAAAGAAAGAGACCGAGACGGTGGAAGGTGTGTTGACTGCGGACGAGTAGGAGAGTCGAGCGACGCCGATGGAGGTGAGGCAAGATCCTCGACCGTTAAGACAGGTTAGTCTTTTATAATAAATTGTGCGGGTAGTTGACACTCAAACAGTTAAGAAAATAAGGATGCATCAGTGCCACGTCGTGAGAAAAGAGTGGACAGGTCATGAAAACGAATCCAATACTTTGATTTAATGAAGTAACCTGTTTAAGTGTTCAGAAAGATGGCGTGGTGTTATATTATTTATCCCCATGTACATCAGTAATATTTTCATTGTTCCCTTTGGTATAGAAAAAAGTCAGAAATTGGACAAAACGTCGAAAGAAGAGATTCAGGGTTGCCGGGCCAATGGTGAAGAGAGATCCATGCGAAAGCACGACAAATCAGAGACCAGTGTATCACCAAAGGTATAATTTTTAATCGAACTGCCTTTGCCAAACTGGACAGAAACCAGCTATCTATATTAGCCCATACACGAAATGGCAAAAATAAAAATGTGTATTAATAATATATTGAGTGTCTTGTATCTTTTTCAATTTGTCTTTGTTAGTCAACAAATACAGGCAGAGAAAATCTGGATCGAATGCCCAAGGAAGAAGCCCTCTGCATCACTCCAACACCAGATACCACCGAGCTCACAGAGAGATGGGGAATCAATTTAAATGGTCAGTTTTGTCACATAGAATATGTGACAATATACATGTTTTGTCTAATTCTATATTGAAATTTTGTTCACCAGATATCTTGCTGGCCAATCAAATATTTCCGATGTCTAATTGTATATCATATCCTCTGACCCACCAGGCACAGAGGGAGCTGGATTTACAAGTCCCTCTAAAAACATTAGTGACACAGCGATCCAACGGTGCCAGAAGGATTGGGAGCCTGGCCTGAACCAGAGGCAGGAACAAAGTCCAGATAACCACTCACCAGGTCCAGCTGGACCTCTTTACCAGAACACCTATGGCATGGAAGACCTCAGTGGCTTTGAAAGGACAGAGTGTGGTAGTGGCAATGTATTAGATATCGGTGGCATGGATGGATCAACAGAGTCCCCACCAAGTCGTGTAGGTGAGGACTTGAGTTATATTGGCCATTATGAGGATGACATGGGGGCCTTTGAGAGGGCAGAGCATCAATCCTATCCACTAAGCCACCCCCAGAGTAGTAGAAGAGGTGCAATGTGTTCACCGACAGAGTCCCCCTCCGGGGCCAATATAGAGGTGAGTGGAGGGTTCAGTTGTCTGCTGATTAATGAAGAGGGCTACCTTCAGGACCAGAGTGCCCTGTACCCAGAACATACGCCTGGTTCATCAGGCAGTCGACTGGGCTTCAGGGGGCAAGACCAACACAATGGAGAACCATCTTTGGGCCGTGCAGAGGATCTTTACGGGGCCTCAGAGTCCTTCATCCAAAGTCTAAATATGGGAGAAAGGGTGCAAGTTCAGGTGGGAGGAAGGGGAGGGAGGAAGCACAATTGTAATCAGTGCTCCATGTCCTTCCCTGACTCCTCTTCTCTGAAGGCCCATAAGCAGCAGACGCACAGTGTTGGGCAACGACCCCCATATTCCTGCAATCAGTGCGGGAAGACCTTTACCCAAGCTCATAGCTTTAAAGTCCACCAGAGGATTCACTCGGAACAGGGACTACACCTCTGTAACCACTGTGGCAAAGGCTTCCCTGGCATCGCTGACCTGAAGTCACACAAGTGTAACCAAACTGGTGACAAACCATACTGTTGTACTGTATGCGGGAACAAGTTTAGCCGCCTGTGGAATCTCAAGTTGCACAGACGCATTCATACACAGGAGAAACCTCACCGGTGTAGCATGTGCGATAAGAGCTTCACACGTGCAGACATTTTGAAGGTCCACCAACGTACCCACACAGGGGAAAGGCCATATTGTTGCGCTCTGTGTGGCCTCAGCTTCAAACGCCTGGACCACCTCAAGTCACATCAGCGCAAACACAAGTCAGATCTTTGAATTTATGTGTGGAAATGAGTGTCCATGTATTCACTTTTATTGATGTTAGTATTTTGGTATGTTATTATTTTATTTTTCAAATGTGATTGCATTATATTATTTAGAGCTAGTGAGATGTCATTTTTGCTTCCATGATGCCACATTTTCAATGGGATATTGTATTTGGAGTATTTGGAGGATGAACCAACAGTGTATTCAATGTTATTTGTGGCTGGAATGATATGTACAGCATCAGAGATAATTTGTGTCACAATCAAAAAACCTGTGTTTGCATTATAGGAAATGAAAATGTCATGGTCTAAAGTCCATTCCAGTTTATTGCTGTCATTAAGGTTCATTATATTCTTCTGTGACTGTTTTTTATTTGTTTGTATAATACCATTTCTTTGGGTGGTGAAATATTCAGAATGATATTGGTAATACGTGTTTTTATATTGGGATATGTTTGATTTTTACTCTTTGCCATGGCTACATTTATGCTTGTTACATACTGTGTATTGCTGTTCATTTAAACATTTTAATAAAATTCTGAATACGGTAATTACACATTGAGGCTGAACCGGTTTTGAAACACACGTTTGCCTGATTTGACATTGGACAGCCTACCATATTATATACTTCAAAATGTGGAAAGTAATAGAAAATTAAGGGGTATAGCCCGAGAAATTAGCTTTGGTCGACGAATAAAATAACGCGTAACGCGCTTTACTTGAAAACAACGACGTTGCAGTAATGTATATGTAAAAACAGCCATTAGGGTTAGGTGTAAAACGCGTTATGTTGATGGCTGTAAAAGCACAATACGGCCACCGTACTGTTCGGTTGATGCGTACGTAAACAATAACAAATAGAGGCGAATGGCTAGGTTAAAAAGTGGATATACTATACTACATATTTGAACTTAAGACTTAACTTTTAATTTAAATAAGTGATAATATATTGCACAATGTCTGATTTGTTTGCCATTTTGGGCAAATGTCATTGCCATAGTGAATCAATAAAGTTTCAGAGGAAAAAAAGCATTAGCTTTATTCCAGAGTAGCATGTGTACTTTATATTTATCTGGCTAGTTACATTTACGTCGTGAAAACGAAAAATATCTCCCGTCCTTTGCGTTCTGAATATTCTATTATTATAATGGTAGATGGATTTGTTTCCTTGATAATTAAATATTCTTCTAACGCTAGCTAACGTGCTAATGCTAGTAAGTAGATACTTGTAGCAAACGATGACAAGAGCTCTCCAGTTGTACATTTCATTAGTTGTATATATATTATAAGTACTGCGCATAGTCATATTGCAGTTATACGAACTTTCCGTGAAAAAACCCGATTGTAATTAATATCATCCTTATAGTCGTTTAAACTCAAACATTTACAACAATTTAAGAAAGGGAATCAATCATGTCAGACATAGATACCCTAATCGCTGCATTCCAGACCCAGTTGTCGGATGTCATGGAGACTATTCTAAAGACAGCGATGTTTGAGGTGACTAAGTTGGTAGAGGATGGATTATTCGAGCAACTTAAAAGCAGATGTCATGAAGTGGAGTCTCTAAAGGTGCAGCTGCAGTTGACAGAGAAAAAACTAGGTGAAGGGGACTTTATGATTAGGGCAAATGAAGAATTCCATTTTAACTGTGGAAATAATATTTTTAACGCATCCCCATATGGGGCTGAAGATGGGCTAAAAACACTGAATTCCGGCAAGTACAGTCTTTTTCATTTGTTGGTTATTTGCGGAATACTGTTATTTACTTTTAAATTGTGTCACTGATACTGTAGGTGTATCCCTCTCTCGTTGTACTCAACATAGTGTGTGTGTTTTTTTTCTTGTCGTATGCTTTCTTTGGATTCAGGTGTTACAGAAGAGTGTGGGTTGAAACAGGAAACAATCTTCATGGACCATCATATAAAACGCTGTGGACAGAAAGTGATGACAAACGTAGGGACTACACAGGTGGCTGAAAAGCTTGCTAACAGTCTCAGCCTTTTGAGTGATTCACAGGTTGGTGACATTGATTTGAAAAACCTAGATGCATAAGGCAGGATTTTGCAAATTAGGTCTATGCAAAGT
This sequence comes from Molva macrophthalma, assembly GCA_027123675.1. Classification (NCBI taxonomy): domain Eukaryota; kingdom Metazoa; phylum Chordata; class Actinopteri; order Gadiformes; family Lotidae; genus Molva; species Molva macrophthalma. The sequence continues at coordinate 20,698,699 of JAOPJO010000111.1, forward strand.
CAGTAGGTACAATGGTATAGGGGACGGTGCAGACACCACTAATGCAATTTACTCAGAGATAAATATGGTTTACTTTTTACAGCACATTTGTGTCAAAAACGTTTGTTTATACTGTGTTCTGTTCCAAATCAGGAAACCATTGAGAAGCCTGATGTGGTTGTGAAGGTGGAAAATGATGTGCAGCCGTCTTGTTCTATCGAGCACCAAGAAGTCCTGATGGTTTTAAGTGATGGTGAGATTTCTTTAGCAATCATTACAAGATAAAATATTTGATTTTGGGATAAAACGAGTTCATTTGCTGTATTTAATGAGTAAAATATGTTTTTGTAAGGCTATGTTATAACCAGCAAGAGATTTGCTGAAATTTCAGACACACTAAATCAAATCAAAAAATCAAATCTACATTGAGCCACAAATACAAATGTTATTGGAAGAAGCAGTTAGCATGGCTTGAGTTTAATTGCATATTTACATTTTGGGCATTTATCAGATTGACTTACAACCATTCATACACACATTCACACACCAACGGCAGAGTCAACCATGCAAGGCGACAGCCAGCTCATCGGGAGCAGTTAGGGTTAGGTATCTTGCTCAGGGACACCTCGACATTCCCCTAGGAGGAGCTGGGGATCGAACTAGCAACATTCTGGTTACAAGTCAACCCCGCATATGCCTTTTATCCCTCTTATATGCAAGAGGAAGAAAAATTCAGGACTTGAAAGTCTAAAGGCACTGACATACCAAACTTACGTCAAAGAACTAGCCTTGACAAAGGCTGACTGTCGAGTTGCCTTTATCTTTGCCCAAAAGTTGCACTTGGAAGACCTAGGACTGTGGATGTATACAACATTTTTAAAATAAAAATAAAATTGAGATATTTAGTTAGTGAATCTATATTGTATTGGGGAAAAAAAATCGATATTTATGACCCACCCCTAAGTACCACCAGCATTAATATCGCACTAGATGGAGACGTTGGGGGTCATAATACTTCTGTTCTGTGTTATTACTGAAAATGTGGTACATTAAAATTGTTAAGCATACAACTGTATGTAGCCTTTACAAGATATGTTTACCTTTATTGAGTTTTTCCAATAAGATCTAAATTTCTCACTTATCCTACAGGTGTAAGTGGATCTACATTTCACAGCCTAGATGAAATGACAGATTTACAATCTACACAGACACCGAGAAGCTCTAAAGAGTTATCAGGGACTGCCATCAGACAGAATGGGCTCTCTTCTACAAACGCCTTCAATGAGGACCAAGAAGACTTTGTTTTGCCCTTGGACATGGACTCTGAACAAGGAGGTTTGTCTTTCTTGCAAAACCACATACTAAGTACTGCCAATGACTCTGATACAGCCCTTCCCAGCGATTCAATAAAACAAATGGACCATGAACTGATGGAGCCGGTATCGTCTGAGGCAAGACTACAAATTAGCCATGTGGGAGATGTGGTTATCAAGCAGGAGATTCTTTTAGATTCTGATGAGGACGACGAGGCGCTGCTGGGAAAACAGGCAACAGACCCGGCAATTGCATTCTCCTCATGTCAGTCAAAGAATCACAAGGTGAGATTGAACGTTCCCGGGCACAACTACATCTCCCATAGGGCCAAAGTGCAGGAAGTTACGAAGCGGCATTTCAAAATGGGCACAAGTCTTGCATTGAAAGCAGCAGTTAGACCCTACCGACCGATAAGAAAGAACCATCTCACGGTCTCCTCCAGTGCAATCACAGGCCACTCTCTTGCCGCAAGCTCAAACATCCACCACAGAACTCCATCCACATTCAAATCAGTCCCTTCTCCAAACTCGGCACAGCCAGCCACCCTCGGCAACAAACAATTCATGGCCGATTCCCAAAATTGCCTACCCATGGTCAGTAGCAAAGCCCAGTACCAAGCCCAAAGCTCCCAGCACCCCAACCTGCACACGTGGGGCTCCAGCCCACAAGGCCCTAGGAATCGCTGCGGCCAGTGTGGCAGATGTTTCGCCGACTCGAGCAACCTGAGGGCCCATTTGCAGACCCACACAGGGGAGCGGCCCTTCAGCTGCTCCCTGTGCGGTCGCAGCTTCACCAAACTGAGCAACCTGAAGGCCCACCGCCGGGTGCACACCGGGGAGCGGCCATACTGCTGCATGGCGTGCGGCAAGGGCTTCACGCAGAAGTGCAACCTGAAACGCCACCAAAGGATCCACCTCAATGTTTAGTTCTACCCGGCGACTGGAGGGGGGCGTGTGGGTGTGTGGGTGTGTGGGTGTGAGAGTGTGAGAGTGTGAGAGTGTGAGAGTGTGAGAGTGAGAGAGTGAGAGAGTGAGAGAGTGAGAGAGTGAGAGACTGATGGTTTTGAATTAGAATGCAGGCCAATATTACAAGAGTATTACCTTTTTTATATTTCTTAACTGTTGCAGATCCATTTTCAAAAGTCACTGATTAATACATGTAAATGATTTGTGGAACTGCATACGTATGTCTATATTAGGGTCCATGGTCAATTGGAATACAACTAGTACATTTCACAAAGTCGTATGAAAAAGCAGCATTAAACACTGTAGACAGTGAGAGTTCAACACAAGTCTACTTTGGGGATGACACTGTTCAGTATAAATAATGTCTTCAGCAGTTCAAGTCCAGTATGATGTAAATTATAAATGTATATGCAGGCCACAACATTTTTTTCATGATAAACCGTTCCAACCCCTTCTAAAAAAGCGAACAAATGGAGTAAATATGTATTTTTTTTTTATCAATTTAATTTCTTATTAATTAGGTTTTGATTTAGCATAAACTTTCTCATGAAATCTTTAAACTGGCTGTATGTCGTTTTATTTTTAGGTGGGGTGGATTGCCTAAACCCCACAAGTTCTAACCCTCCATCCTTTAACAGTGTTGCTGAATCACATTAAATAGTTTTCATTTTAAATATCGGTTCCAGTTAGCATCCTTAACACCCCTCGATCATAATAGTACATGTGAGAGTCAAAACTGGTGTGTGTGATAAGCAAACTGCTGTTTGTGATAATATATTTTGATGAAAACCATACATTGACCGAAAATAAACAATATACTAAATCATACGTGTAGGCCCTGTAGACTCGTAGGGTGTCTCTGCTACACATGGTTGGTGTGGTTTTAGAGGATACATCGTCCGGACCCTTCTATGTTACTTCTTTCATGTACGACACAAACAAAGACAATGTGGAAAATTATCCATATTTTCAAGTTGCATCCTTGTCCTCCCTCTCCGGAGAAGAGGGTTACTTGCCCTACTATAAAAGTATCCTAAGCTGACGTTGGGTATTGATGTAATGCGTACTCTTGGTATTAATATGCACTTGTTTATTTGGCCTCTTGGTGGGAGTATTTATCCTATGATGGATACTGCGCTTGGATGGAAGGTGTACATACAAGTACATTCATTTATGATTTATTTGAGGTTTATCTCTGATACTTGGTGGCTATGACATTTTACTATCCCCCTCTGTTGATGTACTGCTGTTAATGCGTTGGTATTTGGCACATCACTTGTTACATTAAAATAATGGTACTGTCATCACATGGGTGAAACTGAAATCGACCGGAAGCTGAAATGACCAGAAATACTGGTATTGGCTAATAGGTTAATATGCTAATTAAAAACGTCTCCTAGTTTTAAAAACAATTCATATGTAAAAAAACATCTCTCTCTCTCTGTCTCTCTCTATATATATGCCTGGTTTCTGCTGCAGAGCCTAAATTGCAGAAAGGATCTGCTTCCCAAAAAGTCTGATCCAACATGCCCAAGGAGTGTGATGAATGAATGACTTTTATTTTATAAAGTAAAGTAAAAAAAAAAGTTCTCCCACCCACATTAGTCACCCTGAGTCCACTCTGCCTCCACCGAGCCACAGTGATCTCGCTCGGGAGAGCAGCGCTTCGGGCCGCATGTTACGCCTACAGCTCTATCAACCGAAAGGATAAGATATTTCACTCCTGCCAGCCTGGATTGTGTTGAGTCTCTGTGTCACGGGATCTGTTGCATCACACGCCGTTTAAACAACGGCTCCTCTAACGGCAGCGTTAAAAGCATTCGCACAAAGGCATGGGTCCATGCAGGCTGCTAGCTTCTATAGTGGTTTCTCACCCCAGGGTTTCGATAGAGGGGGAAACGGTTCTTCATTGGCTGTATGTGTGTGTGTGTCACGACATCCCACGAAAGTACATGGAAGCCTCCCCAAGCATCCCGTCCAGGGGATGCTTGGGGATAGTTGTTTCACGAAGAGGTAAACATGGTCTGTATTGGTTATTTAATTGCATGTTAGCAATATTAAAAACATAATTAGGGCAGACCTGTAATTTGTGCCTCTCTTTAAATACATTATTTCAGTGCTTAATATGCTACTGTCTATCTATCTGTATGATCCTTTCAACCATCCATCTATCTACCTAACTACCTCGCAATCCTTTCATCCGTCCTGCAGCCTGGCACTTAACTGATCTGACAGCATCTGGAAGAAGGGGTAATCATGTGATCAATTAGCAGAGGTTACTTTTCGTTGCTTCAATGTGCCTTTAAACTAAGACGGGTTGGATAAAAGAAGATGTCACACCAAGACCTTTAAACATGTTATTATTTCTTCAATTACATGGCGAATGAAGGGTGAGAATACCAAGGGATAGGGAATCAATAGATTTTTTCCCCCTCAGCTGTTCTCCACTGACAATACTTCCATACTACTTCCATGCTCTTTGTTAATATCCACAATGTGAAAAGCTATTATTGCAGCATGGGATGAACAGAATGCTGTGAGGGCTAAACACATTGATCAACCTGCTATCCATCTAACAGATTTTCTCCATGCGCAAACACAACACACACACACACACACACACACACACACACACACACACACACACACACACACACACACACACACACACAC
>JAOPJO010000111.1:20928822-20938870 GCA_027123675.1 Molva macrophthalma
AGAGAGAGAGAGAGATAGAACGAGAGAGAGCAAGAACGAGACATACAACAAGAGAGAGAGAGAAAGAGAGAGAGAGGGGGAGAGAGAGAGGGAGAGAGAGGGGGGGGGCGAGACACGGCGGGTGGCAGTGACACAGATTTCTCGACCCTCCCATCTGCTGCGAGGTTGGTCGGGTCAGGGAAGTGCACAGACTGGGGGGGGGGGGGTCAACAGGGAGAGGAGAGGAAATGAGGAGCAAAGGAGGAGAAGGAGAGCGGAGGAGAGGAGAAGAGAAGAGAGTGGATGAGAGGAGAACAGAGGAGAGGTAGGGGAGGGTCTGATCAGGGAAGAAGGAGAGTGGAAAGAATGAATAGGCTACATGGAGCCAGGAAGACTATGGGACATATGGGATTCTCCCTGCCCGGAAAACCAGAGCTGTGATGGTGTAATGTGTGGCTTTATGGGGCTACCTCCTTGCACCTATTGTTGGCGGTGTTCTATGGGGGCTGTAGCGCCAGGATACGGGCGCCGCAGCAGACACTGAGGGCAGAGTGTTACAGGAAGTCAGTGGGCATTGGTCTGGCTTTGGTTTCAGGTTGAGCGTAGGAAACAGGAGCTCAGTGCTCTGTGATCTTACACCTCTCCCGAGGGCTTGATGCTATAAGTTCATCACCTGGGCTTCTCACCAGCGGCGTATTAAAAACACCAACGCAGCCCCGGACACACCCGGTGCTTGAGCGGATCGACATGAAGAAGTTATGGTGGGACCGTGTTTCCTAAGCCCTTGTGTTGTAAAAACACTTGTTGTTTTGATATGTTATGAATCTATTTTGATGTGTTTTCCCACCATGTTTTTTTTTTTTTTTACATATGTTTAAGAATATTGAAATGAACATCAATATCCCAATATTCATGAGCAATATGGCAATATCCTATTCTGTCGATATTGTACCCTGTATGGTGCTTTCTTGGATGCACTCGCATGTATACTGACAGTTGGGTGTGTACATATGGTCATCAACTATGTAAACAAACGGCAAGAGGCTTGTAAAAAGCATTACATTGCACAATAAATGTACCATCTTTATTGGGAATACGAGACCGTTTATACCCGGCAAAGTGTGCTGTAACCAAAGAGCAGAGAATCTGAGGAGAGGAGGGTGAGAATGAGAGAAAAATGGGGACTTCTAAAAATAGACACCCAAGAGAGAGAGGGAGGAGAGAGGGGAGAGAGAAAGAGAGAGATGGAGAGTGAGCGAACAATAAGGCCAGAGAACTATGGGAACATAAGTTAGGATAGAAGGGGGTGAGGGTTTTATAGAATTGATCCGTTGCACGCTGACATGAGCTTACATCGGCTAACATTATCCATGTGTGTGAATGCGCTCTTGCAGACATGCTTGCACATGCGGCATATCTCATTCTCTGCACGTGCATCTGTTTGGGCGGACACAATAATCATAAGCCTATTAGGGCCATCTATCGTAGTGTTACGGAACACAATGATCTCATCGGGCATGCCACCTGGCTGACAGACCTACATCATCACACCCATGGTAATCAAGATTACCGGCTTCTTTTGTTTGAACTTCATGTTGGAACATTTTGACAGATGTTGTTCTGCCAAAACCCAGCTCCCATTGATTATAAACTATGGCTGAAAAAAAACAACTAAAAACAACAGCCAATCCAAAAAGGAGGTTTTTCTTACACTGTCCCACAGTGTATAAAACAACATCGGGAGTTTGTTTAATGCAACAGGGAACATGGAGTAGGGAGAGTATAAACATGAGATTAACTCTACACACCGGCTCCAGAGCTGAAAGCCTGAGAGCAGAAGAGGCTATCTTTGTTTTTTTAGCTAGTGGTACTGTTTGCAGCCACGCGATTCGAATCCTGCAGCAACGCATTGATGTGTGACGTGATGTGTGTTTGTGTTAGTGTGTTAGTGTGTGTGTGCATGTGTGTGTGTATGTGTATGTGTGTGTGTGCGTACAACTATACACATGTACACTTTAAGGTTTAGCAACGCATTGATTGTGACGTGATGTGTGTGTGTGTTAGTGTGTGCGTGTGCATGTGTGTGTGTGTGTGTGTGTGTGTATGTGTGTGTGCGTACAACTATACACATGTACACTTTAAGGTTTAAAGTATACATGCATGAATGTAAGTCTGAATGCTGTTTACTAAAACACACAAGGAAGTCCACCACTACGAGTCATCAGCAAGTTGTTACAAATAGTCTCTAACACAATCTCTATAGTCTCAGTAAAAGTGCAAATATCCTTGCAATCCCTCAGTTTACCAGTGGACAAAGTCAGACATGGCCTGAAGTATATTGAGCAGCTGGCATTACAGTGTACTACTGTCTGAACGTATTCTGCATATTTAATGCATTCTTACTAGAAGCAGAGATGCCAAAAATAAGTATTGCACAATGTGTTACATTAACAATTTACTGAGTAATAAGAGTGGATATTCATTCATCAGTTTATTGGATTGAAGAACAAAAAGGAACAGCACCTGGAATGTGAAACAGGCATGTACATCACTTTAACGCTTGTATGTGGATTTGTTTAACACAGGTGGAAAGTGGAAATTGAGAGAGGTGGTAAACACAAAAAACAAGTCTAACTTTATGGCTTCCTCCAATCCCTTCTGGTACTAAAGCAATGGCATACCAACCCCAGAGTGAGGGGCAACACAACATAAAGAAACATACAATACTAAATCTAGTGTAATGTAGGCAGTGGAAACTTAACGCTGAATGAGAAGACTGTCCACTGTTCTCCATGTCAGAGGGAAAAGTATTGATCTGTGTTGTCAATACTCCTCCTGATCATCCCTTTCACTCCCTGATCCCCTGTGTGCTCCCCTTGAAACCACACACACACACACACACACACACCTCCCCATCTCCACACACACAAACACACACACACACACACGCACACACACACATGTACAAACGCAGACACACGCACACACACATACACACACAGGCACCCTCTCACTCTATTGCTCCACTGTTCGGCAGACATTTAAACCTTGTGGAGTGTGCTGTTTGAATCTTTCTCTCTTTTTTATCCGCTCATTACAAATCTTTTATTTTCTGTCCTCGTTTTACCCTGGAATCATTTGGATGAATGCTGCAATCGTGCCATTGTTTAAATAAACTCAACTCGCCAATTGTCTCTGGAGTGACCTCTTAACTGTCGGAGAAAGTGCAGTGTGCCCTCACATTTTGACTTAATGTTAATTTCCATTCACAATGGAGTAAAATAAGTCTTTATACATAACCACTACTCGTGTTTTGTATTTCAGAGATGCACACAACCACACACACACACACACAACCACACAACCGCACACACACACACGCACACACACACACACACACACACACAACATCACACACAACCACACACACACACACACAACCACACAACCGCACACACACACACGCACAGACACACGCAACCACACAACCGCACACACACACAGGACATTACAAACATCTGCCACTTCTACTCCGACATAGATGACTGATGTGATTAGTCACTGGCTGACATACATTTGGCTGCTTTTCATTCACACCAAGTTGTTTTTCTATTCTACCGGTGGAAGCGATTAAACCAAGCGGTCAGTGATGGATGGGGCCAATCACAACCGTGGAAAAGTGAACCACTGACCTGAGTGGCACCATAAGCTTGCCTTGTTTAAACATTTTCGCAAAATCTTCGCAGAGAATGTCTGCTTGTTCTTCATTTAATGGAGCGGATGTGGTTGAGGAGTGGGGGGGAGAAAGAAAAATATATATGTAGAAGGGGATGTAAAGACGACCATTCACGTTTGTGTTTGTGTTCGAATCCCCCCGGAGCAGCTTTTTGGAGGTCTGCTTCTGTGTGTGTGTGTGTGTGTGTGTGTGTGTGTGTGTGTTTTAGGTGCGTGTCCTTCAAGTGTGTGCGTGTGTGTGTGTGTGTGTGTGTGTGTCAATATGTGTGTTTTAGGTGTGTGTGTTTCAAGTGTGTGTGTATGTGTGTGTTAAGTGTGTTTGTTAAGTATGTGTGTGTCATAGCCAGGTCACATATGAAGGCAATTACGTTGCCCCGGATCTCTAGCGACTACCATGGGTCGGGGAGTCTCCGTGGAGGCAGAACAGTGGTGGCCATTGTGTGTTGCCGTGCGATAACATCGCAGTCCCTCTCTCACCATGTGACGTTCCTCAGGGGTCAATTACACAGAGAGACCGAGGGGTCATTGAGAAAGAGAAGAAGCTAAATGTGTGTTATTGTGGGCGGAGAGCACAACAAGTTTTGGGAAGCAAGACATTGTTGGATTCTTTTTTTTTGGGGGGGGAGGGCTTGCTTCTCCATGCATTTTTAACTTCTCCTGACTTTTGTGCACAGTGGTGGGAACGTGTGCATGGGAGTGGAAATGGAGGGAACAGGAAACCTCGGACAGGAAAGGAGAAATGTAACAGGATCAGATTAGTGAGATTAAAAGATAGGTAATGTAATGGGAGAGAGTCAAAGAGAAAGAGAGAGCGAGAGAGAGAAAGAGTAAGAAGAAGAGTAAGAAGTAGAGTAAGAGAGAATGAAAGAAAATGCCCACAAAAGAATGATAAACACTAATTAAGTCCCCTATTCCATCAACAAACGAAACACGTGCAAACGTCTTCATTTGTAAATAGGCAGCAACAAAAACACATCTTCCTATACGTGACCCTGTGTTTTGATTTCCTACCGTGGCCTATAAGGGCCAAACGAGTCGCGCACGACGTCGGAGCACAGTTGAAACGCTTTGCCGTTCTGCACTCTGCTTTTTTTTTTTTTTAAACATCTGGAGCGATGCTGATGACTTGAAACAGACACTGGGGTTTGAAGACAAATAGCTTCAATTTACAGTAGCAAATTAGCAGCCTTATCTTAAGACGTCAGAGCACATTTTCATTTCCCTTTACATTAAAAGATTATATTTTTTCAGCAGCGGGGGAGGCAGAGAGCCCTGCCGGTAAATGGGAGCGGAGTTGAGTGAGGAGAACGGCTGAAAACTTTGTGAATGTCTAATGGCCGTCGAAATGAGGAATGGCTCGTCGGAACAGCCACGCTTCGGGTACGAGGGCCCCGCGCTCCGCTAATTCTCGTGCACGCACAGACACACACACACGCGCACACACACACACACACACACCAAAACACACACACACACACACACACACACACACACACACACACACACACACAGTTACACGCACAGACCCAGACACACAGACCCATCAGTCTCTAAAATAAATAATTGATGTCTTTAGTTAAAGTGGACTGCTGCCCCAGGTCATCACCCTCAATTCCCTCCCTCCCTTTTCTCCTTAGTCCTCCCCCTCTCCCTCCTTCGTCCTCCCTTTCTTCCTCCTTGTGTCTCTGTTCCCTGTTATATATATATTTTTTTTATTTTATTTTTGTTTCTCTCCAAAATAAATATTTATCTGAGGCCCATTGACATTGCCCTCCAAAAACTATTAACATTCCTTTAGCGGCCGTCGAAACGTTTGCTACTTTGTCGTCCCCGGAGAGAAGAAAGATACACCTCCTGACATTAACCTTAACATTTCGTACATGATCGCTGAGCTTTGAGGTCGTTTTTTCTTCTTCACACAGGCACCTACTAAACCAAAGGTCATGAGAGATCTATAAAAAGATGACGATTAAGAAATATCTAGCTATCCGCGTTCACCTGCAGACTCAGTCATAGGACTCGGCGCACGCCAACTTTCTTTCTTGCGGTAGCCCAGTGGAGACGGTTCAGGAAGCACATCTCAGCCGCTAATGACTCAACACTCGACACCTCTTACGAAGGTGGTCCTCGTAATTTCCCAGTACTCCCCTCTCTGACCCTCTCCCTCCCTCTCTCCCAGCGGGGTTAAAGTTTAACACTCTCTCTCATGTATGAGAAGCACAAGAGAAATGTGTCGACATTCCTGCCGCCGAACTCATCCGTGGGAATGCTGTTGGCGGACGCGTCGTGTCGACGTCGAGACATCCTTCCCCGAGACCCCTCCAGCCCCCTTGTCTTCTTAGCTTAGGTTCGTTTCCTGTCAGTTGACCTTCAGCCCCGTGTAGAAAAGCTCTGCCCCGGATAAATGTGTGTCATTTTGGGGTGGGGGGAGGGACGGGCAGGAATAGAGGGGGGGGGGGTAAGAAAAACAAAATGGAGTAGAATGGCACCTTTTTTGTGCTTTTATTCAATAGGCCGTTGATGGCGGACTAGTGTGTAGGCTATTGGTGAGTGTGGGTTTGAGCCTGGGCTCGTTACTGTAATTGACTGCAGCTGTTGGGCCCTTTTTGCACAGAGCCTTGTGTTTGGACAGGGTCCAGTGTTACAGAATGTTTAACCAAGACATGCTCACGGAGTGAAACAGAACATGAACAGAAACACAGTGTTTCATGTTGGAGCCTCGGTGTGTGCTTCTGCGTGTGTTGATGTGATGTGTGTGTGTGTGTGTGTGTGTGTGTGTGTGTGTATTTGTGTGGGTGTGGGTATGTTGCTGTTTTGCAATGTTTCGTGTGTTTATGTCTTTCTTTCGTGTGTTTATGTCTTTATGTTTGTGTGGGATTCTGCTCCAATGTGGTTGTGTTTTATTGTGTGTGTGTGTGTACTTGTGTGTTTTTTTTGTATCAGTCTGTCTATTTGTATGTTATGTACGACTGAGTGTAAGATTGTGCACAAAATAAAAACAAAATCCCCCCCCCCCACACACACACACACACACACACAGAGTCACACACACAGGCCTGGGGGTCTCCAGAGTTCATTTATGAATGAAGTGGTTGGCTGCCAGTAAGAACAGCGAGCAACTGGATGGCAGCTGTGTTGGCGCAACCATTGGTGAGAACGGATGTTGGTTCACTAAAACAATAACATCAAAAACCTAGCCAGCGTCTCATGAACAGTCCCCTCAATAAGGCGGTGGCCAGGAGAATTCAGCAAGAACAAAGAGAGGATGCTGGTAAACAGGTGGACTCTTTCCATTCATAGGCTGGAAAGCTAAGGAGAAAAAAGACATTAGCTGGTACTTGACCAACCGCATTTGTCTGTTTGTGTAAGTGATACTGTTTGGCTGAGCATCTTTGTGAAACCATGCAGATATTTAAATACACATCAACAGTCCGTAGACCATGATGAGAGAGAGAGAGAGAGAGACAAAGATTGTGAGAGAGAGAGAGAGAGAGAGAAAGAAATAAAGAGAGAGATAGAGACAAAGAAAGAGAGAGACAAAGAGAAAGAGAGATAAATGAGAAATGTATAAGGATAGATAGATAGAGAGAGAGAGTGAGAGAGAGAGAGAGAAAGAGAGAGAGAGAGAGAGCAACAGAGAGAAAGAAAGAGAGACAAAGAGAGAGAGAAAGAGAGACAAAGAGAGAGAGAAGAAAGAGAGACAAAGAGAGAGAGAGAGACAAAGAAAGAGAGACAAAGAGAGAGAGAGAGACAAAGAAAGAGAGAGAGAGAGAGAGAGAGAGAGACAAAGAAAGAGAGAGAGAGAGAGAGAGGGACAAAGAAAGAGAGAGACAAAGAGAGAGAGAGAGAGAAACATATAAGGATAGATAGAGAGCGAGAGAGAGGGAGCAAGAGAGAGAAAGAAGAACAGAGAGAGGGTGAGAGGGATAAATATAGATGTATAAAGACAGGGAGAGCAAGGGGGGGAGACAGAGAGAGGGAGACAGAGAAAGCTTACCAATCAGTGCTTGCATTAATAGGGCCCAGATGAGAGCGAGATGCATGGGTCAGTGGGAGTTGGACTGCGTGCGTGCGTGCGTGCGTGCGTGTGTGCGTGCGTGCGTGCGTGCGTGCGTGCGTGTGCGTGTGCGTGTGCGTGTGTGTGTGTGTGCGTGTGTGTGTGTGTGTGCACGCGTGCATGATGTATATCTCATTCCATCCCAAAAAGGATATAGGCTCGCGTACGATATGTTATGGGAACATGATGGACAGGAGAGATGGTTCTGTAGACCCAGATGGAATGGGGATAGGGTGGACGATGGGTATGTGTGTGTGGGTGGAGGTTTGTGTGCAGGGGAGGGAGGGTGTGGGTGGGGGTTAGTAATTAAGCTTAGTCAGGAAAAAAGAGTTGTGAGAGGTTGGATGGGGGGAATTGACAGCAAGGCCGTTACCTCCTACCCTGTCGACTGTAGTTGAGAACTTCAATAACAGCCTGGGAGCTGGAGGTGCTATGAAATGTGTGTGTGTGTGTGTGTGTGTGTTTTTCTATGTGTGTGTTAGTGTGCGTTTATATGTGTGCATGCGTGTGTTTATGGTGGGATGCGTTGGAGAAGTAAAAAAAAAAAATTAAAAAAATAAAGCACAGGCCAAAGATGTGTTGTAAGATTGAGGCTGTAAATATAATGCTGAGGGTTGGTATAATAATGCTGCCTGATAAAGAGATGTACAACCGGATGTACTGTGCATTACACGGAAAAAATAGAAACCGCAGTTTAACCAGTTCTCATGAACTCCAAGTCCCAGGAGTCCTCTCTGCAGGGGAGGAAGGAGGGGTTAATACAAGTTCAGCAGTTCTTGAAATAGCTGCTTCCTGATGGGAATCCCCACAGAAAGCAGGGCCGCTGCTCCCACCACACTCACCACATACTGCGTGTGGGGCACCAAGGGCTGGAGGGGGTACCACAGTTATGTTCATCATCGTAATAATCATAATGATGGCTTATTTCAATTTGAAATGAAGCACAACTACAATTGGCATCATTGATTACACCATTATAGAAATTAGGCGATACAATGCATATTTGCTCGGAATAATACAATTAATTATGGTGCCCCATAAAGTGCAGATTTTTTCTGAAATAGATTACAGTTTACTCTAAAATACAGGAATTTACATTCTTCAGTAATAGCTTCTCATCTTGGCTAGCCTAAGTGTCATTCACTCCTGCTTCAAACCAACTATTAGCATGCCATCTGATCCATCATCCGTCTTCAGAAAAGCATTTAACCTTACCCAAGTTTACATATTTATTTCAGAACATGGCGTTTGCATGAAGCATGTATAAGGTCTTGTAGAGAGCAGAATCAGAATATAGCCTGTACTGTGTAAACACACAGGACTAAGTTATGAGCTTAGTAGGCAACTCGTAATCTGACGAAACCTATCCGTACACTATATCTCTGAATGTGACAGAGCTGATGAGACAAATTAAGCAGCGTTCAGAGATTGGTAACTGGCTCTGTAAAACCGCTTTATTTGTCAGGATGAGGGTAAAGTCAAAATCTGAAAGTGAAATCAAGTCATAACTACCATTGGTTAATTATTTAGAAGACAATTGAAATGTTGTCTTTTTTATGTAGTTTTGTAGGCTTTGTAAATTGATCTATCATGGATTATAATGTTTAGATCAAGGAATTGAAGGTCTTGTTTGAGTTGCAACCTATTCATTGTGTTTTCATTTTTAGTATGCATGTAAATGTTAAATATGTTTTTCTAATCCAATCAGATTTGAATGATTACAGCTTACATCATTATGTGATTGATGTATTTATACTAATATTTGTTCCATTTCATTTTTTAACTTTTAAACTATCTTCCTCAATGCCCAGTTCATTCCTGAAGTGTCTTGAAAACTCTTCATGCATATGCTAATTCATTTCCCTTGTATTTCTAAATTAACTCAAATTTGTGCATGTTGGAGGAACCCAGGACCAAGAAGAAGATGATCTACTAGCAGTTCAGTTCAACAAGATGAACCTTCAGTTATGTGTGTTTGACTAATTAAACAGTTCTGTTTTTCTTATTTGTATTCATTTATGTATATTTATTAACAGTAGCAACATTGATCATTTAAATATATTTCTTTGGTTTATTTATTGAATAAGATTGAACTTTCATATTGAATAAGATTGCACTTTCAATTACTTGTGCAATGTATACTGTATGAAGTTATTTTTTCTTATAAATACAAATATTCATACAAATATTTGTTTTTGTCCCGATGATCACTACGGGTTTGGTGGAGCGAATGGTCCAATCCCTGACTTTAAACCGCGTAGGATCGTGTCTGTTAAT
>JAOPJO010000111.1:21010784-21020784 GCA_027123675.1 Molva macrophthalma
CATTACAACTGTCTTTTCCTGTTTAATTTTTATAATCTTGTTTTCTTTCGTCCTTGAAACGCCACACACACACACACACACACACACACACACACACACACACAGACTAACCATGCATCCCCCCCCTGCTGTGACTCGTTGGCTCAGTTTAGCAACCGTTTCCCCTTCTCCACAGGGTGATCAAGCTTCTTGTTTGTCTGGCGTGTGCTTCGCCCAATACGCACACCCCACCCCCTTCATACTGGACCCCTGAATGGTCTGCCTGGATCTGCTCCATCCACCAGACCCTGACCCCATCTTGTGTTTGTTCTGCATCAAAAACAACCCCGGCTTTCCGCGCCCACCCGCATCTTCCCCGATGTGTTCCCCCCCCCCCCCCCCCGTTGCTCAGTGTTGGTTCCGAAGGGCCTACATGGGCTAGGTTGCCTTTAGACCGCTAGAAGCGCTGGAGGTTGGGCAGGTCGTCTGGCAATCCAAACGGGTTGCCGGTGCGATTACTTTGGGCCTGTTGGCTTCAAAGTGTTCCTGAATTTTCCTTGTGGGATGAATAGGGGGGGGGTAAGGCAAGAAATGCATTTACATAAATGTAAGACTTTCCTTGTGCGAAAGCTTCTTGTACGCGTTTCTTTGATTCCTTTTTATATACTGCTCTTTCGTATTCTCGACTAGCTTTTTTAAAAGGGTTTTTTCTTTCCATGTAGCGAGCACCCGGTGGAACTTGGACCTTGTGTAATAGCTGCATTCTTACCAAAGCAAACAAAAAACAGAAAAGTACATTTTCCCCAAAAATATACAAACATCACCAAAAAGGGGTGTCACAACCTCATCAAGAGGAAGATCCCCCTCGGTGTGGTCTTCAAGCTTGTCAAACCTCACGAGACGTTTCGTTGGCTATGGAAGTAATCGGCCAGAAACCCCACACAGGTAGAGGGGCCAACATCGCTGTAGGGGCCCATAAAGAGGCGCTGTAACCATTAAAGTCAGTGGAGGAAAAGGTGCACCGCTGATGTTTTACAGGTGGGGGCACTAGTTGGTATGTTCCAACCAGGCAGTAAAAGAAGAGTGTCTTTTGGGCTGCTGCTGCTGTTGCTGCTTCTGCTACAGTCGGCTCTCCGGATCATTAGACTATCACAGCGGATCCAATGTACCCATTGAGCCTAGTCAGATGGGAAACGGCATAAGAGAGGATGTGCGCCTTCACACCGAGGGCCGTTTCACACAGATGATGGATGGACGGACAGGGCGGCTTATGTCCCTGGTAATTGCCCCCCGAGACGCTCCACGGTAAATGCCCGTGCATTTGTACGATTCCGTGAGGAAGATTGGGACGTCGGAGTCCCGCCTACACCACTGTGAAAGGCTCCGAGACAGGAAGATACTTTCTGGATCCCCGGGGACTATTGAATAATATGTGATAATGCCCGCCTGTCTCTGTGTGTGCATGTGCGTGTGTGTGTGTGTTGGTGCCGCATCTGCGGCAGCTCAGGTCTCATATCATCAGCTACAAAACGTTGTTGGTGTTCAGGTGAAGCCGGCCAACTTGGCATTTCAATTAGTTTGTAAATTCTTATCAGTGCAGCCAGTCAACATTGAGCGGTGCATCAGTATGCGAGGTCGGACCGATCGCCGTCTGTAAATAGGAACAGTAGCAGGTTGGGACGAGGAGTGGCTGTATCTGTTTGTATGTGTGTCTGTCTGTGTTTGTCTGTGTGTGTGTGTGTGTGTGTGTGTGTTTGTCTGTGTGTGTGTGTGTTTGCTTGTGTGAGTGTGTGCATTTGCATGCGTTTGTGCGCACGTCTGTATTGTGTGGGTGTGTGTGTGCATGTGCACGTGCACAGGCATGTGCACATTTGTCAGCATGGGTCTGGTGAGCAGGTTGTCAGCCTCCATGGCATATGGCGTGCACCCAGGTGATGAGCAAGGCTCCAAAACGAGCCCATAGTGTGGCATGGTGTGTGTGCGTGTGTGTGTGAGTGTGTGTGTGTTTATGAGCATAGCTAGGTTTGTGGATGGTGTTGCGATGTGTGTGTCTGTGTGTGTGTGTGTGTACCTCTTTTTTTCTCATCTCTCTCTCTCTCTCTCTCTCTCTCTCTCTCTCTCTCTCTCTCTCTCTCTCTCTCTCTCTCATGACCATCTGTGCTCTGCTCTTCAAAGCAAACCCTTTCCGCCTAACCCCAAAGAAACATGAATTATTAAACTGCTCAACCAGGTGACAACCTAACCATTTGTTACTTCCTCTCTGGCAACGGAAGACGCAGATTTGAGGAAACAATTGCCGAGGGGCCGTCCGCCCACATGAACCTTTATTCGCTCTCTGTCTGTCTGCTTCATTCCCTTTTTCTCCACAACTTCAAACATATATATAAATATTTCAACAACATATTTCCCTGTCATCTCTATCACGAGACTTGGCGAATGCCTCTCGACTCGCAGATTTCTCATTTCTACGTTGATTCTCTCTCTCTCTTTTTCCTTTCTTCCCTCTTTCTTCTTCTGTCCAAAAAGAAAAGTCCATCCCTCTCTTTCCCTCCTGCTCTGCCAGAGGGGTCTGGCCGTTTGAAGAATCCAATAAGGTTGATTAAGTGATGACAATATAATTACAGCCATGGCACGGGGACAATCAATCTCAAGCTTCCTGGATAAATGAGGAGGTCTCATAGCAGGTCTCATACGATAGGCATCTCCCATCCACTCATGCTCTTGTGTGAAGAGAGAGAGAGAGCAATAGAGACAGCATAAGAGAGAGAGAGAGAGAGAGAGAGAGAGAGAGAGAGAGAGAGAGAGCATGCAAAAGAAAGCATTAGAGAGAGGGAGTGGTGAGTTATCTGATTCATTTCTCCTCCTCGCTTGTCTTTTCGTCTGTCTTTTCTTAAACCCACTGCGCTTGTTTTTCATTACTCATGCAAACAACAGGAAACACAACAAGAGGAGGAAATTGTACCGATGGACCTCTGATTTGATACTTGGATAAGTTGGTGAACCTGGATCCATATCTGTTCTGGATTTGCTTTGTCATTGTCGTTGTTGTTGTTGCGAATTACAGCTTTCTATTCTCAGGGGTTTTATCACCATTGCAATGCCAGAGCTGTGGTCTATAGAAGCAGCCAGCTGGCCTGGAACATCTGCTGGACAGACCCCTAAATACCTAACTACTAGGGTCACCCAGGGGGTTCACCATCCCAATGCCATGATCAGCATTAACACAAACACATGCCCATCTATCCATCCACTGCTTAACCTGCTTCCCCCAGGTCACACGAGCGGGGATTAGCATATCTAATGCTTCTTGATATGCTAGATTTGCATGCAAATGCAGGGTGAGGACCATTCCGATTCAACTCCGTTCCTCCTGCAGATGTGGGAATCCGAATGAGAATAGGCCAGGGTTCAAGTCGAATTGAAGGGATTCAATATGTATGTATGTGTCAACAGCAACAAGGTAATTTGACATCACTTCCATTCAAGATAGAATAGATTATATAAATGAAAGATGATTTATTAATTTCTTCATTGAATGAAAGGTCCCCACACATACCATTACAAGATTACATGTCGGTAAATGAGCATGTGCGTGTCTTTTTGTATTTGAAAGAAAGTATGTCAGTGTTAGTCATTCGGCCAAAGACGAAGGTCAAATGACGAAGACTGGCCCTTGGAGCTCTCTTTCATTTCCTGCCCGGTGACTCTCTGTGAACAATATGCACCTTAGCAGGGATTCACGATTTGCCTTTTCCTTCAAACCGACACAAGTGTGGCTCTTAATTAATGGCCGCCTCTGAACTCACTATCGCTATCATCAAACACGGATCGGTGCAGCTTTTTGTTTTTGATTTCCCCATCTGAATATCTTCAAAAAAACTTCAAAAAAGCAAGTCATTTGATTTCGTGTTCTTTTATATTTTGCATCAGAAAGGGGATCAGGTGTGCTGGGTGCGATGACATGAGCGGAGGGCATCTTTCATGTTCGGAGACACCTAGGAAAAAGGGCAGATTTTATGTTCACACCACATACAGCACCTCCCCCTTCTTTGAAGGCAAATAAGGTATCATTAAATCTGCTATTGTCAGAATGCCGAATCAAAGAATCCATGGCAGCCTGGTGAATATTTTATAATCTACAAAGAAGCAGAATCTGCCATCTGTCTTGCGACATACACCGGTGAATGCTGACCAGGAGAGAGGATATCACACCGTCACAGCCTCTTCCCCCTTCCACTAATGAACTCATACACACACACACACACACACACACACACACACACGCACACACACACACACACCCACCCACCCACACAGACACACACACAGCAAAACACACATGTATGCCATCAGTGCTCGCTGTCATTCTCACACTCCATTTTTGATTCCTGCACCCCACCCCTTTTTTCCGGTTCACGCCTCCCCCCACCCCTTTCTTCCGGTTCTCCCCCCCAACCTACCTCTGTCTCTCACCCTCAGTCTCTCTCTCTCTCCCCTCCACAGGAAACAAACAAAACGACTCATGTCGGCCCCCTTTAAATATTGTTGTCAATATTGACTTTCATTTGCGCATGCATAACCCGTGCATACATAATGACGCAATCATTAGGAAACACTTGATGAGTGGAAGTGGGGGGGGGGGGGCGCGGGGGGAGAGAGAGAGAGACGCCTGCCTCTCGTCCCTGTCTCACTCTTCACTCCTCCCTTGTCATTCCATTGGGAGGAAAAGCTTAAGTACTTTGGAGTTGAAGTGTCTGTCTTTCACACATCAAACGATTTGTTTTATCCGCTTCATTTTCTCCCCTTCAAACCTCAAACCCTGTGCCGCTTTGATGATGAAACACAGAGGACATCCATGCATTATATCTGAATGGGAAGTGTGTGTGAGCGTGTGTGTGAGCGTGCGTGTGTGTGTGTGTGTGTGTGTGTGTGTGTGTGTGCCGTTGAATGTGTGTCTGTGTGTGTGTCGGGGGTATGTAGGGGGCACGGGTTGTGGGGTGCGAGTGTGTGCGTGTACATGCATTTTAATACGTATGTATTTGTTTCCGCGACAACAGTGTGATTTTGGAGTGCCTGCGAGGAAAAAAGTCTTGCCACCTTAGTTTAAAAGCTTGCCTTTTTTTTAAAACAATTGCTCTTTTTTTCTGTTCTACTTACTCCTCTCCTATTATTTTCTGTTCCTTCCTATGTCAGCTTCCTTCTCTCAAAGTAATGAGGAACAAAGAGGACAGAGGATCTGAAGCGACAGTAACTTTTATTTATTCATATTTTTGTTCCCCGCACTTCACATCATTTTAATGATTAATATGACAAAGGAAAGAAGGAGAAACATGAGATGTTCATTAACATTCTTGTCTTCACTTGTGTAAGATGGAAATTAATATGGCCCATTCTTTTCAAGGTAAAAGTTAAAAGTTTTAAGTAGTTTAAAAATACTTTCTTGAATATACTATATCATCCCTAACATCAGAAATCAAATTGTTGATAATATAAATGCATAGTATTTAGTAAACTACCTATGAGTAACAATACAACAAGAGAATACAATTGTGGGAATACAATAGCAGATATCCATAATGTTTAGTTTTTTGTTAGCTATTTTGTTAAATATTGTATGCAAATGTCATAATAGCCAGACGGCAAAAAATGTTTCAGAATGCAACAAAATGTATGTAATAAAGAATTGGGTATAGTTAATACTGACTTGCAAAAATAAATGACATTATCATCTAATGTATAGGCCTATTAACAACAACAACAACAACAACAACAACAACAACAACAACAACAACAACAACAAATACAATATAAGAAGAAGCAATCCATGAAATATCAACAAATATTGATCATGTAACCAACATATAACCGACAAATATAACTAATGTCAAAGACTTATTTTAGCTTTTCAACTTACAAAGTGTGATTATGAAAAATCTGGAATCAGAACTAAACTAAAATGGCATCCCCTTCCCTTTTCCCAGTAGTTTTAATTGAGAAGTATTCTGTGTGAGAAAACAACTGCCCCCAGCCACAGAAAACACCCACACCTACAATATTAATGTCAGTGGTGATTAGTCATTGGAAACTCTTGGTCTTTCTGTGATCTATACAAATAGCCTCGCTCTCCTTTCAGACGATTGCTTTGATCCTTGTACAAAATGAATTTGCCTACTGCCTATCAGCACAACAGCACAAAGCTGGCTCCGCTCATATATTACACTATAAAATGGCTTCATTCTTTTCCTGACTTTTGTCTGAATAAATATTTAAAGACTTGAAAATCACTACAGTTGGTTTCCCTTTTCCTCTGATGATTCAAATCACAATGTTAGTTATTTTTTAACTCCGAAAGAGCTTAGAAGCATGTTCATATTCAAACACCTTTGTTCTCCTTTGGGACGAAGCTTATATATTTTTATTACTATATTTTCTATTCTACAATGGAAAAGCTGGGAAGCTAGGAAGTGGCATCGGAAATACCGGCTCAAATGTCTGCGAGCGATCGGTGTATGAGACGGTACATCACGGCCATGACTCAGACTCTAACTAGACCTGCTTGGCCTGAAGCTACCACATGTGTCACTGCACTTGGCTTGAAATATCACGGCACTATATACCCCCTCTCTGCTCTCTCGCTCTCTCTCCCTCGCACACCACCGCCGTATTCTGGCCAGACAAAGAGCCCCCCTCTCAGGACGTGCACAAAATCACAAACTAGTCGTGAGCAAGTCGCATCAATAGGGGATGTGGTGCTGCACATCCTCATTCCTCCCCTCCTCCCCCCTTCCTCCCTTACTCCGTTTCTCTCCATCTCTCTCCTTCCATCTCCCGCCATCTCCCTCTACGTGCAACCTCTCACCTCCCGTTTCTGATTCTGCTGAAATCTTATGATCATAAGAGCGGATTGCTTGGATTTACACACACACACACAAACACACACAGACACACACACACACACACACACAGACACACACACACACACACACACACACACACACATTTTTGCTTCATCCCTTTCTCTTCCTTTCATCATTCCCTCACGGTGCCTTCTCTCTCTCTCTCTCTCCCGCTCTCTCCCTCTCTCTCTCTTTCCATATCATTTACATGTGAAAGGGTCATGGACCACGTTTATTCTCTTGCAGGGAACTCAACATGTACATATATTTTTTGTAATGGTGCGTTCAAGGCAGAGGTAAGACATGAGAGAGTGCTGCCCGTGTCGTCTTATGACCCATTTGATGAATTTTCTGTGGACAACGTTTTACACGGATGTGCCTGGTCTTCTCACTCACCCTAACCAACACCACCACCACCCAAATGATCAGTGGTTTGCAGGTAAGAGCCACAATAACATTTAAAGGGGAACCCTGGCACTCGTTATTTTGGAATGTAGGAGAGTACTGCTTCATTGGGCCGGGATTTGCCTTCTCCATTGTTGCGATTTGAAAAAAATGACTTCAATGGTCCAATTTCTACTCAAACTTGTAAACAATAATCCACGGATGCCGCTTGCATGGCAGCTGGTCACGTGACAACATGGTGTTTTCTATCTTCAGGTATTCTGTTATGCTGACGACGTTCGACTATAGACTATAGAAGAGTCACGTTCCTCGTTCTGTGTGACCATATCAAATGGAGAGCCATTGGAATCCAGCATAGATAAGTACACGGTCAACTTTGTATGCTTTGTTGGCCAGGCATCCTTTTTATTTTTTGCTTTCAGTTACCAATTAAGCTAAAATTTGAAGACACGGCTCAACTCGACTTTGGTGCAATAAATAATCCAATAACCTCTGGCTGTTTCATGAGGACGTTGCACATTGCTTCTGCTTTTTTTCCCTCATGGTTTATTTCCTCCAGCTCACACAAACGCTGACACCAACACACATTCCGCACCATCTGAGCGCTCGCTGATAAATTCTTGTCGCAGGCATTCATCAAACTTTGATTCTCAGGTGGTTAGCGCCGCCAGCACCGTTGTGTACGGAGATGCAAATGGCCACCATAAAACAACAATAGAGAGTGTCAGCCTCCTCCACCGAGACAATCATTCTGGCAATCATTTTTTAGCATGTATTGACACCCGCAGACTTTCACTCCTCCAACCACACTATGATGTTTACATACTTAGGTTAAAGGGGTGCGCAGGGGGATCTCCTAACGCAGGGTTAAAACAAACACAGACCTTTAAGGTGGTTACATTAGAGTTACAGCCACGGGTTTCTGGTGAAGTCACTACAGTGTGCTATTTCTCGTTTGAGCCGAATGCCATGGGAATTGAAGAGAAATTTACAGAGATATATACAAAAGTGTGTTTTACCTACCTGAAAGGGAATACTTTTACCGCAAGTGTTTACCGATTACTGTGTTGTCAGTGTACGTCAACGAATCAAAAGGTTTTTCAATTAAATACCCTCCTTTGGCTATCAGGTAGCTCCGTTTTGATTGGCATGATATCTCATAGGGATAGCTAGCAAGGCAAACATGCAGCCGTCACCTGTTGCGGCACAGTTGTAACACGGTGTTACAACTGTGCCGCATGGGCTTTAAAACATAAATGAGCGATATGGCACCCTGATATGAAGCATTGCAAGTAAAGTAGAAGAGTTCCATTTCTGGTGGTAGTACTTCATCTCATCATCAGGATGTTCAATAAATAATTGTAATGTTATTAATAATAAAAATATGTTAAAACAATAAGTTGATATGATGTTCAGGCTCTTTCCTTTCCTTAACGTTGAACCTGCAAATATTTTTGACTGAAATGAGATATTACCAAATCAAATGTAATACAAAAGTGTAATTGGCTTATATATGAGTGAATTGTATCAAATTAAATTTGTTTGCATTGACTTTTAAGCCACTACATGCAGTGTAACATCTGGCCCAACGCATGCAAGGGGCAAATCAGTTAGATGCTAATGGAGACTTTAAATCAAAAGGGCTAGTCATCTCTAGTCACCCTAGGAAGTTTCACAGTTTGAGTTATTCTGCTTCATTTGAAAGATTTGAGCATTGCCTGTCATAACCCTTCCTTTTTAAATTTCTGAACTGGGAGAAAGTCAAACTGTTCGAAAACAAAATTGCCAGTCCATTGCTCACTTTTTTGGTATTTTGTTTTTTCAAATGCCAATTGCAGGCTCTCCCAACTCGTGTGTACATTTTCATTATTTCAACAACTGATTTCCTGTTTCCTTTCCATTGTGAAGCTTAAAAAAAAAAATACTATTTGACAGCAATCATCCATTGGGGGGCTAATGTGATGTTGGGGAGGGAGGGAGATAAAGGCCATGCTGATCAAACACCACTATTGTAGATTTTTTTTCTTCCCCATCCTCAATCAGCGGCAGGAAAAGGGCTTCTTCTCATTACCGCTCCTTGTGATGTGGGAGATCTCCGTCCATGGAAGGAGAGCTGCCACATCCAGCTGTCATGGTCCAAAAGATGAGGGACAGAACTTGGCTTTTTAATCAGCAACCACAACTTCAAATCAACTCACACAGTCCTCCACCAACCCCACCCACCGCCACCCGGCCCTGGGCTGACTGTAAAACATGACAGAGCTCCACCTCTCCCGCTTTCATGTCTAACGCTTCCTCCCTTCAGGAAGTTAAATGCTAAATGTTCGATGGTTCGAGCTAAACCGGAGGTTTGATGTTCCGCAAAGACAGATAATTAGAATACAGGCACAATGCTAACAAATACATAAAAGTGTCTCAAAGTGTTTTTTTACATCCATAGTCTAGACTCTGCTAAAGGATGCGTATACAGTTAGACTAGGGTCATTGGAGTTTGAACCCGGTAACTTTTGGACTGGGAGTCCAACACACTGATCATAATACCCTGCTCTAGATCATTTTTCTTATTGTTTTCAAAAAATGTTCCACTGGCCACACAACCGAATCGAATACGAGCCGGTGAATCACACGTCCTTTCTACCTCAAGAGTGTGACCATGTGACCACTTGGTAATGTCATTAGTAATAAATGGCAGGCTTGGGAATACGAGTTTTGTTCCCATT
>JAOPJO010000111.1:21065152-21076026 GCA_027123675.1 Molva macrophthalma
ATCAATCTATATCTATATCTATCTACTTTATATATCTCTAGGTAGTTGCTAGCTATCTCTGTCAAACAAGGAACAGACAGCACTTTCTTCTGGGAGATGCAATAGTAGAGATAGTATTTCCTCTTAAGGTGACCTTCACGGAGACAAAAAGACACAGAGGCCCTTTTGAAGTTTCAAACATCTTTCAAACTTCACCATGAGATTTGATGCGGAGTCGTATACTCTCACTTTCTATTGTTCCTCTCACCGTGAGGCAGACAGTGTAGTCTGCGCATTTTCTTTGTACAGCGGACGGGACGTTAAAGGTGGTCTGACCTCTGTGAGATTGGGACGCCTGAAACGGATATGATTCACACAAACAGAATACGATTAAAAGCAAACCACCGTCAATTGAGTTTGGTTAAAAACAGCTTTTATTTGACTCCCTCAACAGACATACACACAAACTGTCACTTTCGTAATACTATGTTTGTTTATCCTGAGCATCAGCCTGATTAGCACTTAAGAGCCAACGTGTTGCTAAACAGGCTTGTTTCAATCACCAAGGGATTCCAAAATACATCCTGGGGTTTACTTAATTGGTTGAAGGTGTCTTGATGATTTAGTCCATTAAGCATAAAAACACACACAAATGATGTTCGGATGTTGAGGATCTGGGGAAAAAACTACTTGTGTGTGCTGTATAGGCTTGTGCGCGTGTGTGTGTGTGTGTGTGTGTGTGTGTGTGTGTGTGTGTGTGTGTGTGCATGTGTGTGTCCAGGCATGTGTTTACATATTTGAGTGTGTGTGTGTGTGTGTGTGTGTGTGTGTGTGTGTGTGTGCTTGTGTGTGTCCAGGCTTGTGTTTACATATTTGTGTGTGTGTGTGTGTGTGTGTGTGTGTGTGTGTGTGTGTGTGTGTGTGTGTGTGTGTGTGTGGGTGTGAATCTGTGTGCATGTACACCACCATATATTTAGCACCTGGGCCTCCACCCCTCACAGCTACAACCAGGTAATTCCACGGGTGTACAGCACTGTCACAACACCGGTGTACACACATTGCCTCCTCCACGCTATGAATCAAAGTCCCCCAAGTTTAGGATTCCTGTGACACTTTTCAAGGGATTAAACAGCTTTCACACTCGTCACGCAGCACACATGCCACCTTGTTAAATCCCTGCAGAGCCCCGTGAAGCTAGCATTAATACCTTTAAGGTGCTTTTCTTTCCAAATGCGATCTTAATTTGACTGTTATTGAAAAAAAAGGCAATAATAAAAAAAAGTTAAGCAAGGGAGAAAAAACAAGTAGCTTACCACACAGAATGTATTATTGGTTTTAGTTTGTGGAATGGACTTTTTTTTTTTTATCGACACGACATAAAGTTATGGGGAACGTAGATCTTTTTTCCTGCTTATTTTATTGCTGTGATTAAATGATCACACTAGTATTTAAAATGAGTTTGAGCTGGGCTTTTTTTTCTTTCCTGTTGAAGCGCATTCCTTTTAAAAAAGAGCATAGACAGTCTCCCTTGGACCCTCGCCATGCCAATGCCTACTCTGATTTAGATAGCGCCAAACACACACACACACACACACACACACACACACGCATACACACACCCACACACACAAACACATACACATACACACAAACACATACACATACACACACCCACACATACAAACACATACACATACACACACATACACACACACACACATACACATACACACACACACACACACACACACACGCATACATACTAAACACACACACACACACACACAAACAGACACACAAACAGACATGCACACATAAAAATGGAGATAAACCAGTGAGTTGTTGCCAAGTCCAGCAGGCAGGGTAGACAAGCTAATTATCCCAGGGTGTTTGGAAGCTAAAGTGCTGATTGACAATCACAGGAATGCTCTCAGGGTGTAAAGCTATTATACTGAGAGACAAGAGCTGGCTAAAAACACTAGTCTACCCAGGCATGCCAGCCAAGCCATGTCAAGCAACACTCGGACACCTTCACTTGTTCTGATGAACTGCATTAAGGATAAAAACTTATCCAGTCGAGTAAGTCTAAAAGGAAAATAAATGTGTGGAATTAAAAAGTTAGAGTAGAGAACTCTAGGATGCTAAGTTGTGATCAGATGAAAATAATTATAGCAGTTGATTCAACTTTTGCTGGCCCCAACTGTGATCACACTAAACTATTAAAGTGGACGTGAACCCCCTGTGTCAGCTATATCCAAACACTATGATGAGATGTACAAACATTTTCTTTGGACTGAGTGTTCTGGGAAGGAGTGGGGGCGGGGGGGGCTGTTATCCCATGGTTACGACGCACGGCAACTTTGTGCTACCTTTTTATATTATGCCAGTACCTTCGCTCTGTGTGAGTGTTATAATGACCGAGGACGAAGCCATCCACATCAATCGCTGCCCAGATGGAGCGCCACAAATCCACGCACACCGTGGCGTTATACTATGTGTCCAAGAAGCTTATCACACTCTCGGATGTGGCCATCAACATCAACCGGCGCCGCTGGGTTCACTACCCCTATAAAGAACAGATGTTGAATCTGAATGACATGAATCTCAATACCAACCCTTTAAATGTATGCACAGACACTGCCTCACATGCAATGCTGGAATGTGTTACACCAAAACTATTTTTTGAAAGGTGTCACTCTACTAATGATGCCACATGAAGAAAGTGACGAGATTTAGAATGTGTCCTTAAAACACACAATTTTTCACACAAGTATTTCCCAAAGGTCTCACCATTTGCATCCGTATTAATTGCGTCTAATGTTTTCCTAGATTATACGGAAAAGTATCTAAATGATAAAAAAAATACCAGTAAAAATTTGTCATAATGGTACATTCATTCACCATTAATTCACATTAGTTAATGAAGGAATTAGTATGTAATATAGCATTAGCATAGGGGTTATAGTTAGGGTTAGAGTAAGGGTCATGGTTAGTGGCTTATGGTTGATCCTATTAAATAATGTATAAATAAATACCTTAGTTAACAAGCACGCTATTATTAAACATGAGCACCATTAGTGAATGATTACTAGACACATTCGTCAACTGTAAGTTGGTGCTTAAAACTGTGTTCACTGTAATTAGTTAACGGTAAATGAATGTGCACTTAGTGTGACAGTCCACAGTGTAGTGAAACATGTTTTCTATGTGCTGTGTTCATTTTGTAATGTTTTCTGTTCACCCGGGTGGGTTTCAGTTGAACGAGGGGACAGAAGTTACAGCACTCCATATCTGTCTCCAAAACACAGAACCACGTCAACGGACTTTCAGAAACTTCCAGTGGCTAAAATGTGCACCGCATGCACAATCATACCCGAACAACAGCCTGCAATTAGCCTCCTCGCTTGACTCTCTTATATTGGTTTCAGGTAGAGAGAGTCTGTATTATAAATTGTGTTCATTGTTCTCATAAGAATATATATATATATAAATATGCCAATTCCTTGAGACAGACAGAATTACCAGTACAGAGAAACTGTCCCATTCGTAACCTTTGCGAACCCCCACCGCAATGTAATCACTTTGTATATTGGATTGTATTATTTCATATCTCTTCTCTCACTGTTCTCCGTCCGTTTGCTTACCCCATCGTGCATTCCGTCTTCACTCTCTAAATGTCATTTCTTCTGAAGGAATTAGATACCAGCTTTGGCTGTCCGTTATTATTTTGAATCAGAAGTGAAGACTCAGAAGATATGACCCAGATTCTTTCTTCTCTCTCTCTCTCTCTCGTTCTACTTCGCTTGTGCGCCCGTTCTCGTCGTCTCTCCTTCTTCTCACCCTCCGCGGTCTCACATCGCAGTCTGCCCTACCTATCACTGGCATTAAATCAAATGGAACACATTAAAAGTGGCACGCGCCACAGACAATGGCTTTTATGATTGCCTGCTGTGTGCTGGCTCTGTTGGGCGGCACACGGCCCGTGAAATGCCATTTGTATCACCTCATTTCATGAGGCCCTACAACATAGAGAGAGCGAGGTAGAGAGAGAGCAAAGGGAGAGACAGGGAGAGAGGGCCAACAGCGAACACAGCAAACCAGAGGGAGAGAGAGAGAGACAGCGAGAGAGAGAGAGTTAGACTTATGTGCAAGGCGGGAGAATGAGACAGGGATAAGAGGTGGATGAGGAGGAGAAGAGGGAGAAAGGGAAGGAGTGAAGGAAAGGAGGGGAGGGAAGGCATGAGAGGGGCACATATTATTAATGAAATTAGAAAAAAAACACTCAAAATGGCCCCCGAAAGGTCAATATGGTTCGGATAAATCGAGACACAATTGGGGGTTTTTCTGTCTGTGAAAGGAGGCCAAGGAAGGTAAGAAATATGGGTCATGTTGGAGAATGTAGAGGCAGCGAAGAAAGCAAGAGGAATCCTACAGATAATGAGAAAAAGCACAGGTGGAAAAGGGGCAAGGCGGAAATGTGGGAGTAGACGGAGAGGAAATTAACAAAAATAAAAGTACCAAAAGAAATACGCAAAGCAGAATTGATAGGTGTTGAGTGCGACATATTGTGCCAAGAGTAGTGCGCTCATTTGCATTGACTGAATTTCTAATGTTGTCACACCCTGGAGTCACAAGCCAGGTTCGCAGATGAAGAGGGATCTTTTCATCTGAGAGTAACATTTGCATCAGACCCGATGTATTTGCAGGTCATTAGAATACAAATGTTTTGAGTTGAAAGGCTAAGAATCTTGTGTTGTTCATCACTCGGTGTCATGCACCTTTGGACAACTTTGAGAGATCCACACGTTAAAAGTGGTTGAAGATGGTTGCGTTCTCTCCAGATGTTACGGTGGCCGTGTAAAGACTACTGAATCTGAACAGACTAAAGCTGTTTTCACTTGGGATGCGGAAGGAAAATGTGCGTGACCCACTCCATTGAAACTACTACGAATGCTATAAAAGACTTACGTTACTGCTACAAAAAATAAATAAAAAATATTACTACGGCTATAAATACCACCACTGCCGCAAAATGCCGGTGGTGCTGAAACGTGGTCTCTTTTTCGCTCCTTAATACAACAGAGAGGTTGCCATCTGAGCAGCCTGCACAGATTCGAAGGTTCCAGTATAATTTAGGAGGATGCGTGGCTTATTATTGAATTATAATAGATAGAGAATAGAGTTCACAAGTGTATCCTCGAGTGGCATCCCCCAGTTATTCACAGTGTCAATGGTTACAAGTGACTACCATGGGATTACACCGTCCAGCCATGAACCACACAAAGGGTTATTTTTACGTGCCTGTCTGTAGACCCGTGCGGTGAGCTGTATCGAGTGACCTTGTTTAGAGAACAACCATTCTGTGTGTGTGTGTGTGTGTGTGTGTGTATATGAGGGTCCATTGTCAGCCTCCAAGGATGTAGGTCTTGAGGCATTCTCACCCCTTTCAGCCCATTGGTTTGGAGCCGGCAGGCTAAAGTCCATCAAACTGACGGGATAACCTACATGACAGTACATGCAAACACCAGCCATTGTGAAGAATCCTAACCATTAGTCCAATGGTATTTTGGACAAAAACTACATTTAGAACCCACCACCACATACCAAGGTACGTGTTCAACATAGGCCATACCATAGATTGATGTATTTACACATTCATAAAAAAATAAATTCCAGCGGAATAATTTAAGAACACTTGGTAAATGGAGCCAAGTTGCGATACTGACATACTGTAATTCAGTGTTGAATAAGTTCTACAAGTGGGCATAGGGAATCCCATTCAATACATGTCAGACGACTTGAGTTGCTGCGTTGTTTCTCCACAACCAGTCAGACTGAAAGGCCATAGTCGGTGTGGGTAAGCTAAAACACTGGATTGGTGGATAATGAGTATTGTAGTGTAAAATGTGGCAATGTTTCAAACTCAGTAATGGCATGAAACAAGCGTGTGTGTGCCCTGAAATAAACGACAGAAAATCAGCAGGAGAACATGGAGCATCCGTCCCACACGAGGCCCCGGGTTTGAGTCAGGACGAGGACGTCTTCATCCAGCCCCGGCCCTTCGTTCTACCCCAGCAGACGCCCCCAGACGTCGGAGAGACGAACGCCGGGGGCGCTGGTTCAGCAGTTCTCTCCCTGGCTGTCTTGCAAGTTGTCTCCGACATCAAACGCACCTTTACCTGCCTCGGCGGCCTTTGAAAGACCTGAGCACCATGTCACATTACAGGAGGGCACGCTTGTCTTCAGCGGCAGACCGGGACATTTTGCAGCATCGTAAGCCGGCCTCTTTCTCAGGACCCATTAATGGTCCCGTTTTGTATTGCATGGACATTATGGTTTTAATGAGTGGGATATTACTGAAGGGGAGAAGCAGAAGAGGGAGGGAG
This sequence comes from Molva macrophthalma, assembly GCA_027123675.1. Taxonomy (NCBI): domain Eukaryota; kingdom Metazoa; phylum Chordata; class Actinopteri; order Gadiformes; family Lotidae; genus Molva; species Molva macrophthalma. The sequence continues at coordinate 21,071,518 of JAOPJO010000111.1, forward strand.
GGACCAATATGATAAAGGGAAGGCGGAGGGAGGGAAGGGGTGAGAAAGGAGTAGATCAGGAAGAAGCAGAGAGGCAAAAAGAGTCGAGGAGAGAGCGGGAGAAAAGAGTGATTCGACGGGAGGAAGGAAGGACTAGAGGGAAGAATGCTTACTGCTTTAGCAGTCTTTTGTGGTTTTATTTGTTTGTTTTGTTATTTTCCTTTTAGTACTGAAATAAATTCAACAAACAATCCCACATTGAATGTATTCATCTTTGTATTTAATGTGATTCTCAAAGGTGTCAGCACGTCAGCTTTACAAACATACCTACAGGCATAACAGCTGTAAGACAAGTAGCTTTCACTCAAAATGCAACATAAAATATGCACGTAACTGAAACATACAACATGCAAATCAAATAAATGCTAAAACAAAGGCGAGAGAAACAGAAGAAAAGACTCGAGGTTTAGAGAGCGAGGGAGAGAGAGGGTGGAGGAGCAAGAGAGTAATAAACTGGTGAATAAAAAGTGATTGAGATTGCACCATTAACGTGAATGCTAATACACTTTTTGGGTAAGACAAATTGTCAGGATAACTATTAGGATTTGGAGCATGCAACGATAAGCGGCTATAGAGATGGGAGACAGGGCGAGGAAAAAAAAACAAAGAGAGAGAATCAGTGTGTTTCTCTCTCTCTCTATCCCTCCCTCCCAACCTCTCGTTCTCTCCATTAGCGATGTGAGCATATTGGGCTTATTAAATTCTAATTGTCTTTAATGGCTGCCCAGGCTCTCTGCCGCGCCGTGTGACAGTGTGAGAGTGAGCAAAGGTATTTGTTTTGCTAATTGGAAACGGTTCAGCTCCCTTAAGTGAGCCGCCGCTGTCCGCGCTGACTGCTCTGCTCGCTGTTGCTAGCCGCGGATCGGTGAAAACCAGCTGATAAAAAAAACCAAACAAGTGATGGGAAGACAGAGCGGGGCACAGTAAAACACACACACAATCCCTCTCCTTTCGGCACACACCAGACGAGAGAGACGGCCGTGGAGTGAAACGTGGAGTGGAGTGAGGAAGATAAAGAAAGATAAAGAGAGAGAGAGAGAGAGAGTCAAAGTGTAAGTGGAGCTGGAGCTTGTCGGCGGTAGTCCGTGGTGTGAAAGGGATATCCATGAAGTGATATTACTAATCACAGATGACCTAACAAGCTTCATGTAGATTGAGGTTGTTTGTTGTCAGCAGGGAATCTTTAGAGGCTGGTTTAGAGGGTCTGTGATCAGATGTAGGAGCCATTTTCTACACCGTCGGCCATGTGCTTGTTTACAGAGATGGGTATGGCAGGTAATTGTGTTCGCACAATAGGAAAACCAGAAAGGGTAAGTAAACCAGATATGTTTGATAGAAAATAATGAGAATAAATCCTGAAAGTCAAGAATATATGTGTTTATTAAAGGGATCCTCATTAGTCCTCCTGGGGTCGCCACATAACACATTTAGACAAAGACACCACCTAGGTTTACTCTATATAGTACAGCATGCCACTTCAGGGGTCCCAACCTCCCTCTCTCTCTCTCTCTCTCTCTCTCTCTCTCTCTCTCTCCCCCCCTCTCTCTCTCTCCCTCTCTCTCTCTCTCTCAGCTATGTTCCTGACTCTACCTTGATCCTGGCGTGTCCTTGCCATGTCCTTACACACAGCACGGCGTGCAAAAGCCATTAAGGGTTCTTTATGTGTTTCTCTTTATCTCCTCCATGTTCACTCCTTCTCCACCTCCTTCAATCCCCATGGCGATGGCGGGGCCAAGCCACGACCAGAAGGTGCAAAGAGGTGCAAAAAGCCTCCGTCGTGTTTCCATATGGCCCTGTTTCCGCCGGCATTGACCCGCCACTGCACACACACACCTAGACGCGTGCAGGCGCATGCACACACACACACAGAAACAGGTGCACGCGCACACATTGAAACACACATGCGGACAAGCACAGGCAGGCAAGCTCATTTAGACAAACACACCAATGAATACAGAGAAGAAATGAGCAGTATATATATATATATATATATATATATATATATATATCTGTGTCATTGCTTTCTTCCATCCTCAAACCTAATGACAACAATGACAGTGTTTTCCCTTCAGTGCTTGATTTGAAACGTCTGAAATCGTGCCATGCTTCAACTCGTTTAAATCGATGGCATATTTATTCCCAGTTCTTTTTTAAATTTTGCCAGCCAAGTGAATCACGGAATTTCCATAAGACATGTTGTTCTCGAGACACTAAGACACTGAGACCCCTTAGTTATTATCTACAGTAACCATTTCACTGTTTGTACCGCGCTTATCGCCCTCGAGGGGAACTGCCACGGCCTCGGCTCTCTCAGACACAGCAATACCACGAGCTACATTCCTGAGATGGCCGAAAGGAGTAGTAGCATCCCTATCTGCAGCTGTGCCCTCAAGGATGTTTTCCTGCTTTAACTCTGGAGTGTGCCCGCTGTTCTGGCCTCTCTGCAGAGACTGCTTTTATTGTATACTATTTTTTACTCTTTACTACAATAAACTCTTTACATTTATTCTGAGTTGCGTTGTCGATACGGTTTGAAGAATTTCCCACCACAACCGTCTTGGTGTATCGGTGTAATGCGTGCTTTAGCTTCATAGCCCCCGCCCCCCCACCCCTGTTCGCCAGGGAATCCCAATAGAAGCAAATAGGAGCGGTTTAGGAAGTCCCTGACACTGTTGCTCCTTTGAAAAGTGCTGCTGTGTTATTCCAGCTCTCTCTCCTGTTGGAGACAGATAGGTATGGGACAGTGAGGCAGTTTCCCTCCCCCTCCCCCCCAGCGATTTGTCTCTGATTTTGAAAGCGTGTACAGGGATGGAAGGGGTGAGACCAAGGAATGGTGCGTGCGTATAAAGCTTTGTTTGTGAGTGTGTGTCTGTGTATGTGTCTGTGTTTGTGCGCGTGGGTGCGTGTTTGTTTGCATGTGTCGGTGTGTGTGTGTGTGTGTGTGTATGTGCACACGAGCGTGTGTTTCAGGACTGCTTTTATGAATATAAAGTTATTTGCATTGTGTTGCGTTTTTTGCACGGATGTGTGCACTTGCGTGTGTGTGTGTGTGTGCACAACTGAATTTGCCGAAAGGCTTTCTCACCATGATATGGGTTGTAAGCATGTTGGTGAAATGCAGAGATTAACAACAAGAGAGGGATATGAGACGGGGGATGTGATGAAAGCTGGGCTACAGCTGAGAAGTTATGAAGGCCCTTGGAAAGTGTTCACTTTGTGCAGATATGAACGCCATGGTAGCATGGTGGAATGCATTATGATCACACGCTCAAAACTCACACACACACAGATGCACACACACACTCACACACACACACATTCTCACACATGCACACACAATTGCAATTGGGCTTTCAAGGGGTAGTTCTCACAAGTACAAAACAAGGTAAAAAACAACATATTAACACATTCAAAATAAGGCACCATCAGGGATGTTAATTAGCCATTACAAGCCATGTCAATTCTACCCTCTCATGAAATCATAAGTGTATCAATCAGATAAATCAGCCTACCAGCCTATCTAGTGGACTGTACCAACTGGTAGGCTGATCTATCCATGTATCCATATTTCAATAGAGGGTCGATTTTGACATCTGCTCGTAATGGCTAATCAACATCACATCTGGTGGTCAAATAGGGGCCCTTTAACATAGCAATTATTAAACATATACACGTGTAAATTAATGTTTGGTTGATGACGAGGTCATTCTTAACTAAAGGCATATAAATTACTTATAACTGAACATTATTATCAAGTGTGACCGAAAAACCAACTAATATTTGCAAAATAAACAATCGAAGCTCAGCAGCCGCTAAATGGTGTCCACGGCAAAAAACAACATTATAGTGCATGCAAATCTGTCCAAACTTTTTCCTAAACTTTAGCAATTTTAAAGTTTACACCCCTCACAAATGACCTATACCGGCTCCAACAACATTAGCATATCAGTGTTCTGTCCCCAACACAGAGGAAAACACTTTTCAATGCCACATGGTGATGTGGTCATCGCCAATTAAAGGCAATAATGCCATTTGGAGAGCAGCTGTCTATAACCAGACACGCGGATGCACACACAAGCACACACACACACACACACACACACACATGAATGCACACGTACACACACATACACACACACACACACATACACACACACACACACACACGCACACACACAGTGTTCGGCATGCTCTGTTCTGTCAGCCACCTCACCAGCTGTCTGCTGGATGATCCCGGTGCCATGGAGCGATGCTTTTATCAAACATGCTTTTTCTGTATTTTCATTTCAGGGCTTTTGTATTTTTTTCGTTTCAGTTTATATTTTTTAGTGTTGTCTGATGACTCCCATTTCACCCTCCACACAGGTGTTAGGGCTTCCCTCCCAACGCGACACGTCTCTTGTCAATCCCCTCCGCCCTCGATGATATCTCTGTCTCGTTCCTCGTTGCCACTCTCTTCTCACCCCCCCC
>JAOPJO010000111.1:21089635-21101424 GCA_027123675.1 Molva macrophthalma
ACACACACACACACACACACACACACATACACACACACACACACACACACACACACACACACACACACACACACACTCCAATACTCACCCTCTGGTACAAACCACTCAAGCTTACAAATGTTTGTTCTTGTGTTTCTCCATTTGAGGTCCCCTTATCGCCAATTCTGTATTTATCAACTGACACTGGAGCTTTCAATGTCAGGGTCAATGGGCGAGTGACATTGCTTTTGTACAGCAATAAGATTACATAGCCCCTCTCCATCCCCACTGCCACCACAAACACTTCCCTGCCTTTATCCTCCTCGCATGTGTCTCTCCCGCTCTCTCTCTCTCTCTCTTGGAGTCTCTTAACCTATTCCATGGCCCAGTTGTCAGTGAACTATGAACAAATGCTTCAGTGTCAACAGATCGGATCTATAGGGGATCAACTGTCTCTTTTCGGTATTTCTATCCCTTTAAGATGGTGTTGGCAATGCGATTTTACACTCTTTACCCACAACTTGCAACTTCTGTGTGACTGTAGGTGTGGAAGTGTGGTTGTGTATGTGCTTATGTGTGTGTGTGTCTTTATGTCATGGCTAGTCTGTAGTGGTTTATCCGCATGATGTGCTACCGCGAAAGGTTAATGGTAAATTCTGATATTTTAAAAGGGCCACCTTTCATCAAATCATTAGCGTAGCTCGCTATCTGGCCTTGTTCCCCTACGAAAAATATACCGTCTAGCAGGGTACAAATTCTTTAACAAGGGCTTTTTTTGCCCCCGTGATCTTTTCCAGGGCAATTTTGTCAAATGTTGGGATATTTGCAAGTTTAATAGTTTTTCAATGTTGCATTACCGACCGATAGTCAATGACTCCAATTGAATTCAATCATAATGATTTAAATAAATTCATAACCACAGTCAAACCATTTAAAAAAGGGGGCGGGGGCATTTAAAAAACCTCAACAATTTAAAAAACATCCCAAATTCAAGGGCAATTATATTTTTTAAGGGGCCAAATGCCACGACCACCATTCATTTCTGGCCTTGCTCTATATGGCCTTGCATTCATACTATAATATTGGCAACATTTAATAAATAATATGAACAGCCCAAAAAAATGTGGATCTTAGCTGTAAATCCAAATTGAGCATTGAGCATTGAGACTCTACTGTGCGTTTCCCATCAGTAATACCTAAGTCGCTGTGTGGTCCAACATTCAGAAACTCTGCTGACACCACTGTAGTTGTCCTCAGATCTCCACCAAAACCATAAGACTCCATCTAATCGGGAAATGGGCATGCCAGTTGCACTGGTGCTTTCACAATTAACAATCAAGTAAAAATAACAATAACTACAGTGGAACATCAACATCAAAACAGCATCTGTCGGCAAAAAAAACAACAAAAAACAGTATACTTTCTTTAGCAAGTGAAAAATAAAGTGCTGAGTCAAACAACATCTGTTGGTCCAATCCTATGCTGCCATCGGCCACGCCATCCATAACCGTTTGTTCTGGAAACTCTTGACAGCAAATCGAGGATGAAACTTGTGGGGATTATGAAGAAAGCCTTACAAAATCACAGCCCGTGATCTTCCCCTCCATCAGCCCACTCCCCTCTACATGGGCTGGTGGGATATTATAGCATGGCCCCCTCCCATCCAGACTACCACCGCCTCTCCCAAATCCTCCTAGAGGCTGCAGAGCCAACATGGCAACCCAAATGTCAACCTTTCCTAATCTAAGGGACTTGTACATCGCAACGTCAAACCACAAATGTTTGTGGTAATGTTTTTTCAGTCATTGTTCATGAATGGTGAAATGGTTTGTCATTATGGGGAGATATTGTCATGTTTGAAATAGCGGCCATAGCGTTTGTCATTCTCAAAACGGCAAGACAAAGTTTTCATTAGCCTAGGTTATAGTTTATTTACATTGATTTAGGATTTTACAGAATGACTATTACAACTCTATGGAGTCCCCTCAATATTGTGGAGTATCGCCAGCAGAAAATCCCATGATGCATTCTGATCTACAAGCCCTATTGGCTTGGGCTGGATATTGTGTAGGTCTTTAGATGTTCTATCATTGATGTGTATCTTTTGGTGATTTTTTGTAAATCTGTTTATCTTTGGGTAATTTATGAAATAAATGAATATGAAATATAATTTAACATTATATGGGATCTCTTGATTATATTTTTTTTTACAGTAAGCTAAAGCAAACGTGTAGCTTATCCAACACAGCTAGGTCTGAGAGCTAATATTAGTTAACAGAGTATAATTATACTTTGAGTTGTGTATAGCAATGGCAAATGGAGAAATTAAAGGTGCGGTATGTAATAATTAGTGTCATCTAGTGGTGAGTTTGAAGACTGCAACCAAGTGAGTACCCCTCAAACTTTCCCTTCCAATCACGTAGGATAAGCTACGGTACACCAGGTAGAGTATTGGCCTGTACAGCACAGCCCCCCCCATTTTCATCCTTAATTTGGAATTCAAATTTCCAGAACCCACGGTTATGGATAGCGTGGCCGATTGCATCGCAGTGTTTTATTGAAACACATATTTTACAGGAGAGTTTGTCCATTCTGGGCTACTGTAGAACATGGTGATGCAACATGGTCTAAGAGGAAGAGGAAGTGGACCCGCTCTCTATTTAGATACAAAGGGCTCATTCTAAGATAACGGAAACCCAACGATTGTTATTTTCATGGGATTATACACTAATTAATACAAATGAATTACTAATATAGTACAGTATTGCCAAGTCTGTTCCACTAGATGCCATACAATTCTACACCACACTTTTTAATTTAAACATCAGAGGATGGTATGTACAAATTTCCTTTATAACTAAAGTGATTTTACAAATTAAGTGAGTCCTCTTTAGACAACAAAGAACATAGAAACAATTTAGATTAGATCATGCAAACATTGAACACAGATAATTATGGCTGTGTAGATTGTATGAAATGTAATAATAAGTAAGTTCATTGGAAGATAGAAAAGGTAAAGGTTATGAAAAAAACAAATAACAATTATCTTTTATTGAGACTGTCAATGTTATATACTGATATAATTGTAAGCAAGGAGCTGCTATGTTACCTTGTTTCATGTTACGATATGAATCATATTTGCCTGTTTTTCAACTCTTTAAAGCAGGCACATACATTAATACAAAATGAGTAAGCTCTGTTGAAATATGTGTGCTGCATAACTCATCCGTCAGCTACGCGGTCCACCATCTGCCAAGCTAAATGTGTTTCGGGCTGAATTCATTAACGGTTTAAAATGCTGGCAACTTTTCTTTTTATCTAGGGCCATGGGTACTTGCCCTCTGACCCCTAATCTACCTACTATGCCTATTTAAATGCTATTCATTTATCTCTCATCTCTCAGCGCTCCCCCTCTCCCGCTATTTCAGCCTGACTAAACCTTCTGCTCTCTGGGCATCAATTTCTAATACCCCCCCACCAGCCGCCCAGCTATAGGGTTAACGCATGGACGACTTGCTAATATAAACTTTGTCTGCCAGTTAACTGCAGAATATACCCAACCAGGAAGAAATGGGAGGTGATGAGGCCATGGTAAGCAAATGGTACTGCCGGGAGACAACTAGTGTCACCAACCACCCCAGTCTGCAATAAATCTAAGATGGCCGCCTTTATTCAACACTCACATAGCCCCTGGTTAGCGGGCTGACCTTCCAAGAGGAGCACGTTACCTCCTGCTGCTCGGTGATGTCATCATTATTGCACCTTAGTGTAGTTAATAATATGTTGCTAATGAGAGGGTCATACTTAGCACAGTGAGTGAGGAAAAGACTTATAAGATCAAAAAACATAGCAGATTGAATCGCATGAAACAAGGCAATTGTCAACAACGCAACAATTATTATTGTTTGGCGGCATTCATAATTTTTTTCAAGTGAAATATTTGTTTTTATATTTCACTGATATATAAAAATATAAATATTAAAATAAACCCACAGTTTTCCTCTAGTAACCTCTACCCATTGCTCATTTAAACATGATACAAATACTGCAGTTTAAAGTGTGGATATGAATAGTAAGTCAAACTCAAACTCAAAGTTAAACTAATTCATATTCACTGTAACATATCCGACCCTGTTTGGCCCTTGCGTTGCAGCATTACCAGTAAATAAAATCCTATTAGAGTAAATAGAGTACGACGTACTAGTATGATGTACTCTATTTACGTTGTATCTTTCTAGTAATGAATAACGTGCCATATATTGACAGTCAAATCCTGTATTCGATTTGCAGGCAGGGAATAAATAGATGCATACAAATGAGCATCTCATATGGTTAATGCAATCCATAATTGGCCTTTAAAATCAGTAATGCACGGCAGACATGCAAGCAAGTATATGTTCTCATTATTATAGGAAGAAATACTACGAAGAAACAAAAAAAAAAGAAATGCTAAAGGCAATTACACTTCGCTATATTTCATGTATAAGACAAGCAGATTGACTTCAGCAAAATCATTTTTATTACTAAGATTCTCACCAGCCACCAGGCTGCGAACCCACAGATATTTACAATCAAAGCTCAACGTATTATACAGCATTATTTGTGATAGAACCCATACATGTAGTCAAAGTCATTTTTCCCTGATAAATCACTGATACATGATCCACTAACAGCATATCTTTATCTTTGCAGTTGGTTCCAATGAACAGAATAACATCAGGATTGTTTACAATCGTGGTTTTGGTTGGGATGAACTTTGGATTTCTGGATTAGCTTCAACATTATGTGTGTTAAATACTTGGGATTAAGTTGGTTTCTCATTCAGCGGATGATGATGATACATTATTGTAAAATATGAAGCCCAGCCTCAAGAGAAATGGCATTAAAGGCTTAATAAATTTGTGCAGAAAAGGCTAAATTAAAGGCCATTACACAGACGTGTTCATTCATTTACAGTGCATTAAAGAGATTTACAGAAAAATAACGGGCAATAATAATGATAATAAACGTTATTTATATAGCGCCTTTAAAAAGCATTTGCAAAGTGCTTGGATAGACAGAATTAAACCAGAATAATCAGTAACGTTAAAAAAAGCAAATGGAACAGAAAGTACATATTACAATGATAAATGGGAAGATGCATTTCAGTTGGTGGAGAGTATACAAAAACAAAAGATGAATGTATAATAGAAAGTACATTAAATTATATGAAAATACATAACAAATAAAAACAAGAGGGCACATTAACTCAAATAGTTAAAAACGGCGAGGTACAATATATAAAGGAGAGGAAGAGAAACCGTAAAGGAAAGAGAGAGCAAGAAAACATATATTCAAACAAACGCCTGAAGCCACCCAGCTCTCCACAAAGACCCAGAAACTACAAGCAGTCCTTCAGCCACTGAACCCAGCCATCCCTGCCTCAATGACGGCCCCACAAACAGGAGGCAACCCTGCCCCCGCAAGCCCAAGCCCCAAACATCCTAAGCTAAGCTCCCTAGTGGCAACCGGCAAAAAAGGCAAAAAAATAATCTGTGGGTCGCCCCCGACATCTATATTCAGCGCGCTCTACACAAGCCTCCATGCGAGTGATGCAGGCCAACCACCCAGCTGGGCTGTCCCCACAACATCACAACCGTTTCACACTCGAGAGCTGGAAGGACACACGCAGGAAGCGTCTACCCATCTCAGATGGCGCCAAAGAAGGGTAAAACACTAGCCACCCCTACCCATCAGAAGCCTCTTCAGAACAGCCGGAGGGGGAGAGAACCCAGGGCGACCTCCACCAAAATATGTGCCACGATCGAGTGTCCCTGCGCCCACAAGGCTGCAGAGTCAAAAGGCCAAAAACTCGAGATACAGAGACAACCATCCTGAACACTGGACCCTCAACGTAGCATACAGATTATACTGAGGGATGGATACTATGCTTCCACCCGTGACTTGCATCCAAGTAAACCGCTGCCTCGGAATTTCTGAGGTATCGTTAGCGTGTTAGCATGGCTTACCAAAGACTCTGTTACTTTTGTTGGTTGCTGCTATGTAAACAATGGAGCAAAGAGATTAGCTCTGGGCAAAAACATTACAACATAGCATTAAGGCCTGCACTTTGTCTGTGAATGTAGTCTTAATGAGACAGATTCAATGATTTCTTTGGCTGTAGAGCAAATGATGATGATGGATGGGTAAGATGGAAAAGATTACGAAGCCGCTGTTCATAGTATAACATTGGAGATTACTTAAAGTCCTATCAATTTCAATAGCTAAAACCTAGTACCATAAATACCATCTTATAAATACCATCTTATAAAGTACTTATAAAGTACCATCTTATAAAGTCTTATAAAGTAAGTGTGTATTGTATCTGGTTAATTGTGTGGTTTTCCCCCTTGCGAATGTAAGATAATGCCATGATAGGACATTGCTTTTACTATAATCAGACATATCAGTTGTTCTTTTGTTGTTGAAACCAGGAGTGCAAATTTGGTGTTACAGGTGGTTGGTGGCAACCAACAGTTGAAGTTAATGTTAACCCTAACCCTATAAGACCTTTTCAAGGACCTGCAGACACTGTGTCTCCTGTAGTGTCTTTGTCTCTGTCCATCCTATGGTGTCACTCTCTCTCTCTGTCTCTCTCTCCTGATTAGACTGATGTTTTTTTTACCCCTTCACCTGAAATAATTCCATCTATTACGGTTGCCAGGCTGGGTTGTATTTTAGAAAATGTGCAATCTACGTACATCGCTTTCATCCCTTTTTTTATTATTATACATTATTTTCATTATCATTCTGATTAATTATACATTCATTTCATTTCCCTCCCCCTAGCTTGTGCCAATGGTTGAACTGATCAATCTTTTGTATGCTATAGCCATCTTGTAGTACACTCTAATCTAAGGCCTTTAAAAAAGACCCCTATTTAATAAAAAAATTCTGCAGACATTTATTTGTGACCCATCACATTTCCTCCCATGGTCAAAATAAAGAGACTGCACACCCTTCTAATAAAGCACAGCAGACATGCATTATTATAAGCAGTGTTCTCAAACTAGTGTTAGTTTAACAGATGACATCCTATTTCACATTTGTTGTTGTCATGGAGATGCCCCTAAAACAGTGATGAATGCTCTGCTTAATTTCAAACGCTGCACATGTGGTGTGAGTGTGTGCGTGCGTGCGTGCGTGCGTGCGTGCGTGCGTGCATGTGTGCGTGTGCCTTTGTGCATGTAGAAATGCATGCATTGTTGTTAACAATTCACTAAGCCCTAGAGAGTGTTTTATTCAACATAAAAAGATCACTGTTGCATATTCAGATGATCTGTCCCATGGGGGTCATTAAAAAGCATGTTTGGAGGGAGCCAGCAATTTCACATTGCCGTTAATGAGCTATGGTTATGACTATATTAAAACTCGCTCTTATAAGTTCATCTTTATGCAGCCATTCTCATAGCATGTGTGTGTTTGTGTATTGTGTGAAAGAAATGTCAAACTCAGATGAAATTCAACGAGCTGAGAGGACACGCACTTGCTGCTAAACGAACTGGACGGATATGAACATGCCCTGCTCGTGACATATTGTTTTGTTTAAAAGGGCTTAACCTGGTATTTTGGGTGTGTGCTGTCAAAAACCATGAATAATATGGAACAGTTGGCAGCGTGGTTATTCAGCACAACAGCAGCAGGAATGCCATTGTCCATTCACAGACCTGTAATTGTGGAGGGGCAGCTGAAAGCTTTTCGACAGCCATTCTGATGCATTAGCCAGAACCACTGTACTTCAGTGTCATTAAATCTGTTTTACTTACTCCACTCCTGAGAGGTGAATAGACTAACAAATAGTTTTTTTTTTCCCCTCAAAAAAGAAAATCCATGATTAAACACTCCGCGATGATGCAGTGTCATGTTGAAAACATGACACTGATGTTGAAAACATTACACTCACACACCCAATCACAATCCCAAAAGCCTCTGCTCTTGAATGTTTTAAACTTTTTTTTTTTTTTTTCATATCAAATGGAATAATTTTGGAGTTATTTTCTTATTTTTTACTTATAACATCAAACACATTTTCAAACATGACACAAAAGTTATCACATGTATTCTGGTTTGCCATAACTGCTCAAGTAAGAATTAAACCTCATGGCTGCCAAACAGATAATGCTATATTAATCATGGTTTCAAGGTGTCTCCCAGGTGGGATTTCCAAAGGAGTCTGTTTTTGCCTTCCAGTATTCATTAGATTCTGTCAATTTTCACACAAGCACATTTGGTAATGTACCCTGCATTTAATTGCGAACAGTTTTAATTTACTGTCTGTTTCTTGATGTTGTTGACAGAAGCATACTTATTTGGATTTGGATTATTTTGTCATTGCCATCTCATATCTTTCACTGAAGTATATTACACAAAGTATTATCTCCATTTAAACCTAATAATAAACCTAATAGTACAATCTTGTGATAACTTATTTTAACTAAATACTTTGTGCTTTAATGATATTGATGTGAAACGTGTTTATTATTCACAAAGTGAATCAACTTCTGAAAAGATGCGTGGGATATTTTAAGAAAACTTCAGGAAAATTCAAGTCCACTATTAAGGATAAAATATACAGTTACCATGCCAACAGCCCTGCTAGCCTGGTTGATAAGGCTTGCTAAATGCTTTCTTGCAGTTTTAGGAAAAATACAGGTGCAAAAAGATTTTGCACCTTTTCTATATCCGTCCTGTACTCAAGGTAACAGATATCTTACTTGAAACTTACCATCTTTCAATTACTCATGTTCTAAAATACCTATTCCTATGTTTTCACACTATACCCACCTTGCAGCAACTTCCTGTTTAAAGCGAAATTGAATCACCGCATCCCTTTTTACATACGCTCATCTGTCTGCCATGCGTAAAATGAGTGGCGAGGACTCAAGTGTCAATCACACGGACAAGACTGACTGCTGTATGTGATACTTATCAATAATAAAACAGGCAATTTAACAGCTTTTAGCTCTGACATGTTCTCTCGTCCCCTTAGCTTCTTTCTCACAGGCACACCTTCTCCTATTAATATAAGATCAACATTTTCAGTTATAACCGCCAATTATTTAAATCAATGATATATATATATACATTTAAATTTGGTTTGTATTCAAAATGACTTACATTTAGCATGAGGCGGGGAAAAAAGTGTGTTTTCTTCCTCGTCAACCAAACATTGCTATGGTCACAGGTTAAAGCTATTTCAACCTGGCATGTTGCTGGTCATCGATTGCTACAAGCAGAAAATAAACGTGCATATCCATCGCTCATCTTGATGCCTGCCGGAAAGCATGAAGACAACAGATCTATAACAGATCTGCCTTCAACAACAGATCTATCCTGGTTAACTCCATGCTCAGTTCTCCCTGGGATAATTCTTTCAGTTGGGTAAGAACAAAAGATGACACCCCACTGGGCTGTCTGCCCTCTGTCTAAGTGGAAGCACCTAGGTATGCACGTGTGGAAGAAATGTTCAGTATATCCTTGAAGACATGCAGGTGGCTGGAGATATCGAGTGATAGAGAGAGAGAGACACACACAGAGAGAGATAGACAGAAACCAAACGAGAGAGAGAGAGAGAGAGAGAGAGAGAGAGAGAGAGAGAGAGAGAGAAAGGGTGAATAGGGTAACACGCAAATTAGCATTTTCACAGGAATTAGCATGAGCACAAAAATGATGTTCTCTGGAAATTCAAACAGAACAACGGAAACTCAAAGAGTAGACAGAGAAGAATCAAATATGATATGACTTGATTAAAGGACGGATGCATTAGGAAAGGAAAATTAGGAAAGCTAACATTTTCATGCAGAGCAAGAGAACGAGGCAGTGGCAATGTGTTGGCTCTAAAGGGGTGTCCCATGGATTGTGCTTGTGCAGTGTGTAGATAATAATTAACAGAGGGCAGACAGAAGGAAAAACCGGCACTCAGATCTGAGGCCAGTTCTGAAAGCCTTTCAGTAGACATCTCTGAGCCAAATCTCCTAAAGCCTGTCGTAAGAGGAAAACAAAGCAGTCACAAACAAGCTTTTGATAGATTATAGACTCATGTGACGCATGTGTTTGACCGGATCCGATCTAATCACAAAAGGCATCAATTGCATTGATTTTGCCGGACTGGCTTGTTCATAAGAAGCAATCATTTCAGTCTTTTTTTTTGGTCGGCGAAGTGAAAGTTAGGAGTCATTGAGGGGGTAGAAAGTGCCATTGGAACTTCAAAAGGAGAATTGCAGACCCTGAACATGATGCAATTGGATGCAATGGAATGCCAACTAACAGTAACCCAGGCTTAAAGAAGCAGGTGGATTAACACAAATAGAAGGACTGCCTTACAATGTTAGGCTACTACTCCCTCTCATTATCCCCGGGGTCAGTAGCTGACACGCTGGACTAAGATGGACTGTCGGTCATTTCGTTTTGAAATGTCTGGTTTTTCAGGGTTCTTTACAATCGAGCACATCCAGCAAGGAGAGCATTGGATACGGTGGAATGTGCGTGTTATCAAACTCTGTGGGCCAATGCTCATGGCTAACATTAAAGTGTACCATGTCCCTTTCCTGAGTAAAAACTGAAAGATCAATTTTTAATACAATACGAGAAATGAATAAGTAGAAAATAGGATGTATGCCATTTTATTAATCTTCATTACCCTTGTTCATATCCAGCAATGTTAACATCAAAAGGAAAAATCCCTCAATCCAATAAAAAATCATCTGAAAAACTGTTGTTTAATTATAGACACATCCAGGCTGCCTGTAGTTATTACATTTAAGAATTAATTTGGTACATGAAAAGCTGGTAGCATTGCCATTTTCTAAAAGAGTCCATTCCTTTGTGATTAGCCATCTTTCAGCACCAGGCAAACACTTTTTTTCGCCATTTTTCCTTTGATCCAAATAGATCCGATTTCTGTCAAAGCGGGGCAGTGAAAGGGGTCAACACACAAAATTGCACCAGAACATAAATATTTTCCCATCCTTAGCCTTTTTTTGTAATTATTATAATCAAGGCCACTTGATGTGTTGCATTTATTTTGAATACATCAATTCATTTATTAGAAATGAATGTAAATACAAAAAACAAACTTGTGATTTGTGAGTCATTCTGTTGTATTTCAGTGAAAAATAATTTGATCAGAGGAATTAGATGATTTTATCATGTACATGTTTTGTCAATTAATCCAAGCACTCTCAATCCAAACATTGTGAATTCCTATACCTCCTACTTAGATAAATGTGTCCTCCATGAACAATTCAGATAAAAGGAGACAGTACAATTCAACTGCAGCAAAGGCATAACCTTGCACATCGTAGCCCACATCGGAAAATATAGACATAAATATGTTTAGAGTGGGATGAGAAGATATATCAGAAAATATTTTGAAAGGTTCTGTTAATAAACCTCCATCAATATTTGATGAATTGATTCATGGGAAGCTAATATAGTCCGCTGCTGCATTGATTGATTAGGCGATGGCAGGCCATGTACGGCTGACCGATTCATCTTTGGACCCGTTTAAAAGAATATCCAGATTATTTGATCTTCTCCGTTGCCCCAGAAAAGTGCTCTTGACAAATCAGTCAACCCTGATCCACTGTGATTTCAGCTGTTCCCCATATATATGAACTACATCGAACCCCCTTTGAACAGGTCCTGGAACAGGCCCTGGATGGAATGGAGCGGGGCTGCGCTCGACCAGCGTATGCAGAGCATCTCTCTCTCTCTCTCTCTCTCTCTCTCTCTCTCTCTCTCTCTCTCTCTCTCTCTCTCTCTCTCTCTCT
>JAOPJO010000111.1:21138063-21148606 GCA_027123675.1 Molva macrophthalma
TCTCTCTCTCTCTCTCTCTCTCTCTCTCTCTCTCTCTCTCTCTCTCTCTCTCTCTCTCTCTCTCTCTCTCTCAGTTTTTTTAAGACTGCCACGCTTTCCCTGTCTGTTGCGCTCACCTCATTCCTCAGGGCACTCTGTTTGATCCCCTACCAGTGTAACTCGTCTTGTCATCCGTGAGCCCAAAGAGGATACAGACAGGAAATGTCAATATTTAGACAACTGCTCACCACGGAGGGGTAGCTTTTTTTACACAAGTTGGCCGATTGGGACGCGATGGGTAAAAAACACAAGACATAAGAGGCATCCAAAGACGGGCCCCCCGACTTACTCTGCAGACGACAGACGGAGAGTGAAGGCTCGTGGTTCTCCGAGGGACTGTTTCCATTTTCTGTGTTTGCTAACATGCAACTGGGTGGAAAAACAAGAGGATCCAAAATGGCTGCTTGTCATAACGATGTGTTCTTTGATCGTCTTCTTTCTCTTTGAAGCTGCCATGAGTGAAGGCCTGAATGACCGAGCATTAATGATCCTTTGCTTTAAGCACGCGAGTTTTAAACACAACATGGTTTTGTGCGTGAGCATGCTGAGGAGGTATTCTTTTAGCGCGGTCTTGCAATACCAATAGACATGTCATATAGTGTACTTAGGTTGTATTTATGCTCTGTATTTCTTTAAGGGTGATTTGGAGTGTTGCCAGAGACACTTAAAAATATGCAATATCCAGTGGGTGTTGTGTTGGGTAAATAACGTCAAAATGCAGTATAGTATAGACGATATAAATGTAAGGTTTTGGTAGACAGTTTAGTAGCCTATTAGAGAGCGGTTACCAGCAACAGCTAGAAAGATTAAGCAAATCATGTGGTTTTACCATTGTGAGCTTTCCTTTACATTGCTACCAACTGAAAACCGTTTATAGCCTGTGAAGCAGAAGCATCGGTCTTACGGTCCTTTGGGCCCAAGCCTCATCTAACAAACAATTCCAAACTGCTTGTGTGTGTGAATAATAATACACCAATTCCAATTTACTTACTTAAATGCTAATTTGCTAATTTGCGGTCTTATCTTACCCTGTGTTAATGCGGGACAGTAGGGCTTGTTTTGGCTGCGCATCTGTTTCAGGGGGGAACCACTGCAACCCATTATTCAGTTCATTGAGGAATTGCATTGTTTTTATATAAATATATAATACAAGCACTTTACTTGTGAGACATTCCAGTCTATTGCAAAATGTTCAGGGACGCTGGGTTCCTTTCAAACATTCAACCTTTTCATTCACTCAGATTTCAATTTTGAGTAAACTACTCCATTGCTCTTGAACCGTATTGGCAAAACGCCACAGGGACTAATCATTTAACCAGGGAATTAAAATACATTGAGGACAATGATGGAAGATGAACGCCGGAAAATACATTATGAATAAGTGATTCATCCATTGAAGTGGACTGCTTTTCATTTATTTCCACCGGGTTTGTATTGATTCATTCTCACACCGGACCTCTTGTTTAAGTGTTAATGTATGAATATTTATACAAACAGGTTACTCTGCTGTATACACCTGCACGCGACCAGGAGTTCTGAGTTTCGCCTCGACATAATGCTGCCGTGCTAAATCCCTCTGACAGCTCCCTGATGGGGGGAAAAAAACAGCAATATGCAACTTGCCACTAATTCACAATCAGCCATCTAATACACCGTTGCCACGTTGATTTAATTGTCCCATTTGTCACAGCTGTTGTAAACGGCAAAACAAACGTCAAGATAGCGATCATCTCCGATAGAGAAACCACTCCAGCTCTTCCAGCAGGACTTGCTTTGAAAGTCCAAGCCTTGACAACATACAGTCTTTATCCGGACAAATATGCTATATTTCCCCAGACTTATCCTCCTAATCTGTCTCCCTTTGTTTGGCTCTCCTTCTCCAGCTGCTTCTTGAGCAGACGGATGTATGGGGGGGGGGGGGGGATATCCTATTGCAATTAAACTACGTTTCGAGTCTGGGGAATTTGAGGTGGACTAGCCAGTCGTCTGCCACCCCCCCCCCAGCTCCACTCCTCAGAAGCCCTTCAATGTAAATGCAGTCAATTTAAAAGAAGGAAGTTCACCCTAGTTTTATTTTCCGGAGGGAGAGAGGCCGATATTCCACCAGCACCGGCGGCGACGGCAACTCTGTCTCCTTGATTTAGAAGCACATGAGGGGACTTATTTCCTAAAATGTCAGCAGCGTGGTCGACCGGGAAGCAACAGCAGGTGAGGCTGATGATGTGCCAACTGGAAATGGACCCCCCCGACACACACACACACACACACACACACACACACACACACACCGTCCCCACCGCCACCACAGATTTGAAATATTTCAGGGTGCACTGAAGAAAGAAGGAGATGTGTGCTGTGCGTTCCCGGGATGGATGCTTGCCTCGAACCCTCCTTTGATAATTGCTATGCAACGGCTCTCGGAATGAATTACCATGCAGCCGAGTGTTGCGGTCCGCTAACTTTGGGAGGGAGACAGAATGAGGGATGAGATCCTGCCAAGAGCCCTGCCGGAGGGGCCATGTGCCTTTGTGTGATGCACGCAAAATGCACACGTATCCCTGTGGTTATAGTGCATTACATACACGCATACATCCATGCTTTCATACATGCATACATGCATACACACACACATACACACATACATACATACATACATACATACATACATACATACATACATACATACATACATACATGCGAAAATACATACGTAGCAAGGTACATTCATACGTACAGCTTTTCCACACACACACGCGCACACACACACACACACACACACACACACACACACACACACACACACCGACGCAAACACATACTACATACACACACAGTGCCACACGTGCGCCTCCCCAAGCATTAGGCAGTAGTTGGCTTTAAAGGGAGCATGAACCTGGAAAGCTTCCAAACACTACCTCTCCTTCTCTCTCACTCACTCTCTCTCTCTCTCTCTCTCTCTCTCTCTCTCTCTCCCGCTCCCTCTCTCCCTCTTGCCTTAACAGGATCACGTTCCAGCATCCTGAAGCTTGTCTCAGGTGCAAACATAATTATCGAGCTGGGTTTTCTCCAAGACACAAACATGTACACATAGACATGCAGAATATAAACACAAGTCTAAAACAGTCACAATATACAGGCTTGCATAACACAAGAAAAACATTGGATCACATTTTTGTATACCTTTATGTATGCACATTTAGACTCACATGCCATCTGGTTGTATTTAAAACCCAATTTACTCTCTTTCCAAACTACCGAGCATGTGATATTACCTCCTACAGAGCAGTAAGCTGTTCCCTACTAAATCAGACACAGGGAACAAATGTGCACCAAGCCATGTAAAATACACTGTGCAAGACCAGTGAAGCAAACCTCTAGTGTATTGTCATATTCTCACAGCCAAAAGCTCATAAATCGAACTGTTGTTTGGTTTATTCTGAATCCTGACCTTCTCTCTTTGGATACACATTGTTGTGCAGAACCTGCAAAGGGACACCGATATTTCAACCCTAAAGCATCAAGCAAGCAAAACAAATCAACAACACCATTTTGTTTACCACTCTTGGAACGTTGCATTTGATGCACGGATAGCTGCTGGATTCTAGAGTCTGCCATTAAAGCTTGCTTGGCTAACATTTACAGTATCTTTGACAGCATTTACAGCATCCAATATGTTCATCTGTCTATGGGACATGTTGTGCCACCCTATTCCTGCATCTTTAAATTTCTCCCAGCATCTGATATCCAAGATCCCACTTTGATAAAGATCAATATCGATCTGTAGCCCTGATAAAGCAACACACTCTTGGACCTCATCCAATGCTGCCTTTAACTGCTCTTGCAATTAGACCCTCTGTACAAAATATTAATCAATCGTAACAGAAGTGCTACGACTAGTACGGGTAAACATTTCACTTTGAATGAAAAATAATGGTCAAACACCGTACATTTTAATTAGGATGCTTTGATGCGATACCATGATAATCTAAAGTGATCTATGCCCAACTCTTCAATGATATTTGCCAGGCTGGCTGTCTAGACAAAGGGCCATCCATAGGCCTTGTGTACCAATGCCTGTTGAAGTAAAGGGCAATTCAATACGTAATGAGATTTTATATTGGACCCACTTTTTGTCCCGCACTATTTTGATCAATAAACAGGAACTAGCCCAATCGAACTTTCAAAAGAACAATCCGGGGCTGTGGATTAAAGCGAAAGCCTGTTATCGTATCTCTCTCCCCAAGACTTCTGAAGATGCACCAGTATCAGTACACGAAGTGTGTTGCTGCAGCAGAGGGTGAGTGCGTGCGTGCGCACGTCGCATGCGTCCGTGCGTTCCTGTGTGGTCGATGTGTCGCGCGAGCAATACGGACGCGTTTCAAAATGGGATAAGTGGCGAGTGTCAGAGCAGGAGAGACCTCTGAGATCCTCGCTGAAGATCAAAACTCTCCTGGATCGGCCCTGTGCTGGTTCATTTGTATCTATACCACACAGCTGCTACCACCCACCAGCCAACCATAAAGGTTGGCTAAATGCATCTCATTATATTGTCCATTGGAGCCTCTGTCCTCTCTCTCTCTCTCTCTCTCTCTGTTTCACTCTCTCACTGTCTTTTTTCCCTTTTAGCTAAAGGGAGCCTATTGATCTGTGCAACTACAGCAAGCCTGCAGGACTCGTCCTGCCCTCACACTGCCTGCATGAAAGACCCATCCTTGAGCACTACGTGAGAGGGAGAGAGACATAGTGGGAGAGAGAGAGAGAGAGAGAGAGAGACAGATACAGAGAGATGGAGAGAGAGACAGAGAGATAGAGACAGAGAGATAGAGAGAGAGGGAGAAAGAGACAGACAGAGAGAGAGAGAGACACCAGGGTGTCCTGTCCCAGTCTGAAAGAGGTTAGAGTAAGGGGGGGGGGGGGGTAAAAGAGTGAGAGAGGGAGAAAGAAAGAGGGAAAAAATGACAGAGAGGGAAAGAAAATAATTTTCCTACTATTTCTAGTTCTTCCCTCCACCCTGGTGTGAAACGCAATCAACACCTCAGGGCCTGTGAGGTATATATACACGCCAGCCACCCAGCCAAACCCTGAGCCACGCACTCCACACACCACTTTGTCTTCTCAAATTAGGTAAATTAAAAGGCAACGGTCCGCACCAGCCATCGCATGCAATCCCATTCACACAGCAACACACAGCGGCAGCCATGCGAGAAGGTTGGTCAGAGGCGGCTGACGATGAAGATGATGATGATGATGATGATTATGATGATGATGCCAATGAGGTGTGGGACGATGAGGAAGAGGAGGGAACCTTACCGGCTGGGTGACCCCGGTTGGTGGCGTCGTGGTCGCTGTCGCCCTGCTCGCTGTCTCCGTGTCCGCTGTCTTTGGAACTGACAATGTCGGCTTCCTGGAAGGCCGAGCTGCAGGCGCGAGGAAGGGAGAAGAAGACAAGAAAAAAACGGTTGGAAAAGCAAACCGAAAGAGACAAGAATAGGCATGAAAAAAAGATGGGATACGGTGTACATACAAAAAGGGGGGCAAGGGGGGGATAAATGAGAGAGTGAGAAGGAGAGTGAAAGGGAGAGAGCGAGAGAGAGAGAGTTAAGGTTTGCGTGTGTGTGTGTGTGTGTGTGTGTATGAATAGAAAATGGAGGGAGAGGAAGGAGAAAAAAAATGGAGGAAGAGGGGAATAGATTGGTGCACATAATGATGGAGGGGGAGAGGAAAGATGGAGGATAAAAGGGGAGGATTGGACTGGCATCGGAAGCAGACAATGTGGGAGAACTGTGAAGAGGGTGTGAGCTGGTGCTGGCTGAGAGCCGACACTACATTATAATAGCTATGGTGGCCATCAGGGTCCAAATTGGATGTTACACATGACATGTAATGAAATCCAACATCAGAGACGTAATAGGCCTTGCAATGTCCGTTAGGGGGAGGGAGCTCGGATACAACACGAATGTTACGGATATATAAAGAATAATGGAACCTCTCAGAACCTCGCGAGGACCAATGCAAAACGTTCAGGATTATTATGGCCATGCTGTATATTTAATTGTATGGATACCAGTTTAGAGCCGCGCGCGTGTGTGTGTGTGTGTGTGTGTGTGTGTGTGTGTGTGTGTGTGTGTGTGTGTGTGTGTGTGTGTGGAGGATCCGGTGTTATGGGCCTGATTGAGAAATTATCTTAAATATGGAGCAATTCACATGTGATTGGTGGTGTGTCCTTACCTGTTCACACGTCTGGGTCGATCCACCAAGTAACTTAGTTCTGCTCGTTGGTGTTTAGTCTAGAAAAAAGAACATATGTATTTTCACCATGTCAATCCAACGTACGTAGTCACCATACACCGAGCCTACCGAACAATAACACAGCTTCACCCCATGTCGGACTGTGGAACAGACAGCAAATCAACTGATTTTTGTTGGGGCCACCGCAGATTTTTCCCTTTCATACTGAAACCTGCATGTCTGTTAGTGTTTTCATGATGAGGGAAACACGACGCCATCTGTTAATGCAGTGTGGCCAACATGGCATGGCCTTGTAAAGAGTGGCACTCTACGGCTCACTAAGTGAGTGAGCCGTAGAGTGGGTTAGGGAAGCAATTGAATGTGTAAATGATTGAGCCGCCAGACTCTGAAACGGAACAACCTTTATTTCCGTAGCCCTGTGCATCAGCTATTTCCATAGAAAAGCGTCCTTGAGTTTTCTTTAATTTTTTGGTTGTTCAAGCTAACTTAAAACATAATAACAGGCACTTCATAATACATATATAATTAATGTTACCAGAATTAATTAACCGAAATCAGTGTCTCCCTAAATGCATGCACATGCGCATCACACATGCACACGCCCCCACCTGGTCGTGCGCCCACTCTCATTATCGCGCTCGCGCACGCACACACACACACGCACACACACACACACACACACACACACACACACACATACACATACACACACACACACGTTGAAGTTTACAATTGAATGTAGGCCTACTACAAAAAACAATATATTATATCATATTATGGACATTTCTATCATCATTATCGTTTGTGATGATTTGTTGACTGAATTAATATCGGGCGCCTTTATTTCGCGAGCAGGTGGAGGGGCTTTTTTTATTAATAAAATACATATTGTTTTCCTACCTCGTTAGAAAGTATACTGCCGTTAGATATGATGTCCGGTTGCTGGTCACCGTAACTCGTGACTAAGGCACCGCAGGGGTTGGTGTGGTCTGTGTCGGTGCTGCGAGAAGGACTGCAGGGCTTGAGGAACATCAGATCCGTTTTGGCGGACTCCGGTGTCAGGCAGACTTGGTAGCAGTACGAGTTCTGGTTCTGGTGGTGATGGGAGCCAAAGGTCCCGCCCACCCCACCCACGCCAGACTCCTCCACGGGCACCTGCCCCACAGGCCCGACGCCTGTCGTCACGTTCGTGCTCTGAACCAGCATGATGTCCGATTTGCTCAACTTCTTCTGCTTCCGTCCGCGCGCCGACCGGCTGCAGCACGCGCTGCAACACAGGCAACATTCGCCCGACATCAGGCACGTGTAGATGTTGAGCTTCTTGTCCTTCTGGCAGCGCACAGCCAACACGATCATCGCCAGGAGGAACACGAAGGACACGGAGCCCAGCGCTATGATGAGGATCAGGGTGAGGTCCAGGGTGGTCTCCTTGGACTTGGAGGCCGAGCCTCGGTCTGCGCCGCGGCCTTCCACCACGCTGTCCACCAGGATGACGCTCACGCTGGCCGAGGAGGACAGCGGGGGCTGGCCGTGGTCCCTCACCTCGATCAGCAGGTTGTAGTAACCCTGCGGGTCTCGTTTGGGAGACACCCGCCGGGCGGTCCTCAACTCCCCCGTCCTCCAGTCCATGCGAAACATCCCCATCTCGTTGCCCCGCTGGATGCTGTATGAGAGCCGCGCGTTCTCGCCGTCGTCTGAATCCATGGCCACGATGCGCGTTACGAGGTACCCGGGCTCCGCAGAGCGTGGCAGGTGCTCTTTGGCCGTTCCGTTTTTACCCACGGGCGCGATCACTGTGGGCGGGTTGTCATTTTGGTCCACGATGATCACGTTGACCGTGGCGTTGGACAAGAGCTCGGCCACGCCGGAGTCCTTGGCCTGCACCATGAAGCTGAACTCCTTCAGCTGTTCGTAGTCAAAGGAGCGCAGCGCGTACAGGTAGCCCGTGTCCTGGTTGATGGACACGTACGTATCCACGGACATCCCCTGGATCTCACACTCCAATATGGAGTAGGTGATGAGCGCGTTCGGCCCTATGTCTGGGTCTAGGGCGCTCACTGCGTGGATAAACGCGCCTGGGACGTTGTTCTCCGTCACATACACATCGTACACCACCTGGGTGAAGCGGGGCGCGTTGTCGTTCTCGTCCGAGACGTGCACTTTGATCGACTTGCTGGTGGCGAGTGAGGGCTGCCCCGTATCTTTCGCCACCACGGTGATGGTGTACGCGTCGAGGCTCTCTCGGTCCAGCGTCCCGTCCGTCACTATGGTGTAGTAGTTTTTGAACGATGATTTTAACTTGAAAGGTACATCTCCCAGGAGCTCGCAGCTCACCTGTCCGTTATCGGCAGAGTCTCTGTCGGAGACGCTGAACAGCGCAATCACGGTGCCCGGGGCGTCCTGTTCGCTCACCGACTCCGTCACGGTGCTGAAACCTATCTCTGGCGTGTTGTCGTTCACGTCCACAAGCTTGACCAGTACTTTGCAGTGCGCGGGCACCGCATTTGCCCCCAAGTCTTTCGCCTGGACGTATATCTGATGCGTATTGCTCTCTTCGTAGTCCACCTCCCCGGCCACCTCTATTCTCCCAGTTCTAGCGTCTATGTTGAATAAATCTTTTATCCGCGGGGCATTGTGACTGCTTAAAGAATACACGATCTCACCGTTCTGTCCCTCGTCAACATCCGTGGCGTTGAGTTGAATGACCAGGGTGCCCACGGGAGAGTTTTCCCGCAGGTTCACCGTGTACACCGACTGGTCAAACGTTGGCGCGTTGTCGTTGGAATCCAAAACTTTGACAACCAAAAGAGCGGTCCCCGTTCGCTGCGGTATCCCTCCGTCCACTGCTGTCAGGACGTATCGGTGCACCGCCTGCTGCTCCCGGTCGAGTGGCTTCTCCAACACCAGCTCAGCAAACTTGTTACCGTCGCTCTGCGTCTGGACATCCAGGTAAAAGTAGTTATTGTTCGTTATCGCG
This sequence comes from Molva macrophthalma, assembly GCA_027123675.1. NCBI lineage: Eukaryota > Metazoa > Chordata > Actinopteri > Gadiformes > Lotidae > Molva > Molva macrophthalma. The sequence goes on from JAOPJO010000111.1 coordinate 21,147,329, forward strand.
TAGGTATTTAGCGCATTGGTGCCTACGTCCGGGTCAAACGCGTTTTCCACTGGAAAACGGGTCCCAGGAATGGCGCTCTCCGATATTTCCACACTAATGTCCGTCTCGGGAAAACTGGGTGGATTGTCGTTGATATCCATCACTTCAATCTCCACCCGAAAGAGCTCGAGCGGGTTCTCCAAAAACACCTCCAGGTGCAATAGGCACGGAATCGTCTGCTTACAGATTTCCTCCCGGTCGATTTTCTCTTTCACCAAGAGCGCGCCGTTCTCTAGGTTTACTTCCAGATACGGGGTCCGAGAACTGGGCACCGTCTGGAAGCGCCGGGCGGAAAGTTTCGTAATGTCAAGTCCTAAATCCTCTGCAATATTCCCAACGACCGAGCCCGGTTCTTGCTCTTCTGGAACCGAGTAATGGAGCTGGGAAACGGCTCCGTCCAGGATGGAGAACAGGACAAGTAGCAAACAAATCATCTCCACTGTCGCTCTGAAGTGCACTTAAGAGATGAAAGCTAGCTATATAGTGTTATTCATTTTTCTAAGCAGAAACAGGCATTTCCAGAATCCAGTGTCCGCATAAATGCAGTGTACGAAACGTTTTTAAGCCCACACAATTTCGAAAATCCTCTCCGTTGCCTCGAGTCAGTGGAACATAGTGGTGTTTCAGTCCCGAGAAGCACAGCCATTTGATCCCAGCGTCGTTGATTTTAACCACTTCTCCTCCGGTATACTAGTTTTGGCGTCAGCGCAACCATTGTAAGACAGAGCCAAGACGCATAGCCAACTCTTCTTAGTGTAGTTAACAAGCGGCTATATCTATGAAAAAGTCACAAAATGAACCATTGTTGCACGCGAGAAGAAAATAAATAAAACCGGATGAAACGACATAAAGAAAATTGAATATGCACAACTTATTTTTCTTTTTTTATAAATGAGGGCAAAACCCAATGATTATCTCTCCTGGACTGAGCGCTTTCTCTCTTACCTAAGCACCCAAAGTGGATGATGTTTTCAGCTCGGCTTCTATGAAGCGAGTGTGGGAAAGGGGTTGGTTTTACGCACAACTTATTTCCCTAGTAGCCAATGGTGTTCTCAATAAGCGGGTGTGATGGCACCTGATTGGACCGTTGCAACGCCAGCCAGGGCACGAGCCTGGCCCTTTTTAAACAACCAGTAAGTGTGGCTGAGTCTCTTTTCTGCTGTCTCTCTCTCTCTCTCTCTCTCTCTCTCTCTCTCTCTCTCTCTCTCTCTCTCTCTCTCTCTCTCTCCCCCTCCCTCT
>JAOPJO010000111.1:21165275-21175342 GCA_027123675.1 Molva macrophthalma
CTCTCTCTCTCTCTCTCTCTCTCTCTCTCTCTCTCTCTCTCTCTCTCTCTCTCTCTCTCTCTCTCTCTCCCACTCCCCCCTCTCTCTCTGGGCATAACTTCTTCCATTTCTCCCACACCCTGAGCCTTGGCCTTTTCTTCTCAATGCTGATTTGAACTTGGGTTGGGGGGGGGGGGGAGCATAAATATATTACATACATATAAATACCACCTGGGGTAAGGGTGACAGGGAGCGTCCCCTTTGCACGGTCTCGTGGCGTTTCCTCTTTCTCGCCTCCCCTCGGCCTATTTTTTACCCTTCATATTATTCACAATAACGAAAGTGCGCGGAGCAGGTAATTATCGGTCCTGGGGGGCACACGGGTCAGTGCAATTACACTGTTAACATGTCACCCTGGCTACCTGGTGTCCAGTTAGCCCCTGCCAGTGGAGAGTTGGAACCCAGACACTAATGAGTTGGTAATTAGAGCCCCGCGCGATGCTACTTAAGTCAAAAGCAAGGACACACATACACACAAACACACACTCATTAAGACACACATATTCTGTTGACTGTGTGTGTCTTGCCACCCTCTCCCTCGCCTTTCTCTGGATCTTTTCTCTCTTTTTTCTCTTGCTGTCTCTCTTTCCCTCTCTCCCTTTATATCCCCCCATTCTCTCTCTCTGTCTCTCTATTTCACTCTGCCTGTCACTCTGTCTATATCTCTGTGTCTGGGTCTGTCTGTCTCTCTCTCTGTCTGTGTCTCATACACTCTCTCTCTCTCTAACTAACTCTCTCTCTCACTATCTCTTGCTCTCTCTCTCTATCTCTCTCTCTCTCTCTCTTTCTCTCTCTCTCTCCCTCTCTGTCTCTCTATTTCACTCTGCCTGTCACTCTGTCTATATCTCTGTGTCTGGGTCTGTCTCTCTGTCTGTGTCTCATACACTCTCTCTCCCTCTCTCTCTAACTCTCTCTCTCACTATCTCGGTCTCTCTCTCTCTCTCTGTCTAGCGATGGTCACTTTGTGCAGCATCAGAGTAGTGGGCGATGTACTTTATTGAACCGCACGGTGGCAAGGAACATACGTAGGCGGACTGCTTGCACCCAAAATGAATGGTAATTAATCTTAATAGATTTGGGAGACAGAAGGAGACAATGAGAAGGGAGGCTATATCTCAGGAGGACATTAGTTAATTACTTCAAAAACAAGCAATAAAATGGCTACAATTGAATATAACTTTTGCTAACTCTTTGTTTTCAAGATCGATAAAATACTGTACATATTTACAAAGTTAGTTGAAGTTTCAGACACTTTTCTGTAGGTTTGAGTTCATTTCCCATGCTGCTTTCTTTTTGCATTTTCCCTTCGTCATAGCATTTGGCTTTTAAGCAAATAAAATCAAACACAGTCTTTGCTTGTGTTTGCAAATTTGTTCTCTATCATCATTGCACCACTTATATTCCATTAGATTATATTGTAATATGGCACATAGACATAAACGCAATCCAATATTGACTCCTGGAGCTTTCCAGGAGGGACGCAAAAACTGGCCCATTCATAGCATCTCCCTGCTCTTCATCAAAAGCTGCTTCATGTCTAACCAGACCAGTCTTGCTGTTTGCCGTTTCATACATAAAATAAGAAGGGAGCACACTTTTCCTGTGAAAGAAAAAACTAAATGAGCGGGCTGGAAAACTCCAAAAGCGGGGAAGGCGTCGCACAGAGTTTCTCTTTAAGCAGACTAAAGAGGACTCCCGTGGCTGTCGATCTTTTGACAGTAAAAATGAACTGTCCTGAACTATACGGCAAGCTGTGTGATTTTCATATCACACACACACTTCCTCCCCCTGATGTGTCAGGAGACGGGGAGACAAACAGCCGTGCTGCTTCTGAATAGATAATGTTTTGTGTCACATTTTTCATCCTTGTCACATTACTTTTGTATCACTTGAAGTCCCCGGCATTTCTAACTGAATAAATATGTAATGATACAGTGTGAAATTCAATGTAACGCCTGTCACTGGCGTATCCCAAGGCAACAGCAATCCCAGACAAACAAACAAACAGACATTTTGTATTTACTTGTTTTTTTCATTCAGGCCATCAAAAAGCACAAAGCACAATCAAAAGGGCAGACACATATCTTTTCAATAGCATACAATGTGGATCTTTTTTCCTTATTCAACTGTACAGATGGGATTAGCATGTTTGCTAATAGCAAAGCTATCAAGAGCAAAGTGAAGAATGTGGAATATGATATCAAATTGGCTGCATGGCTTCAGCGAGCAGGGAATGTGGAATTTTTCTGTGAGAATTTAAGTTGCACTTAGAGCCACGGAGTCAAACTAATGATGTATGATCACCCTTCAACAAACTGAATGAAATATTGAGTTTACTCAACCATACCTCAAGGAGAGCTAGCCTAGGTTACCGGAAGACCACGAGGGCCAACGTTATTTCAATGCTAGAGGCGTCCTGTATGAGATGGTATGCACCTCACTATCGCAAACAAATGACAGCTCTTTGCAGTGTGTTTCTGAGACATAGGTGCAGAATGCAAATCTCACCTGCCTCTCTCTGTATTCTCGACACCGCTAGGTGAGGAGAACACCATGACCTGTTCCCCCTCGTTATACCATCGCTAACTAAGCCCTAGGTAGCGCTGCTATTTCGAAACATGTGCGGCAGGCTTTGTATTCACAGCATAGCTTCCTTCTTGTGTGAGCTACCGTGCTACACACACATGTATATGAGTGTATAGGCATGTGAGAAAATGGCACACAAATGCTACTGGAAGTAATGAACACACTGAATACTTAATGGCAAAGACGTCGACGTGGCCCATGTGCACGAACACAGCTCCTCACATCGCAACATATTGGGAGGAAACAGGAGCAGGTTTACACTGTTTGCATAAAGGCATAGACAAAAAAGCGATGAAAGTAGGAAATGCCCTACACATATTGTATTCTCTGTCCCTAAAGCCCCAAATGCCCTGAAAACACTTTTGCGTGTACGAGTTCCTATTCGCATGTGTGTCTGCGTGCGCGTGCCTGCGTACACCTAAATGCATGCGTGCGTGCGCGCGTGGGTCTCGCTGCTCGAATATATTCCTACTTCACCCTGTTCTGGATTGATAAGATTATGCATATGTGTGTATTCATAAATATTCATGCTCCTGTGTCCGTCACTCAATCTTTGTCTCGGTGTTCTTGTCTCTGCCGCTGCGCGACTCTTCCAATCCACATTCAAGGCGCATTTTAACACGGTTGAAAAAAAAACAGCGCTCTTGTCCTCTATGCTGTACGGTGGGAAAACACGGAAGAAAAAATCAAAGCGAAAAGAGAGATGGGGATAAATGAGGGATGACAAAGAGCAGTGGCTCAACGAGAGGTGGTCGCGACTTAACCATGGGCAAAGTAAAGACACGTGAAGGATGAGAGAGGGTGAGAGAGAGAGAGAGAGAGAGAGAGAGACAGAGAGGGACATGTGAAGGATGAGAGAGAGTGAACGAGAGAGAGAGAGAGAGAGAGAGAGAGAGAGACAGAGAGAGAGAGAGGGACATGTGAAGGATGAGAGAGAGTGAACGAGAGAGAGAGAGAGAGAGATATGTGAAGGATGAGAGAGAGGGGTGGCAGAAAGTGCAGGATAAGAGAGGAGAGCGTAAAGGAGCCCTAGGAAGTGACTGTCATACGGCAGCCAGGAGGGGAGGGGCAGGTCTAAGCTTCAACCTGCCAGAGCGGAGGAGGCATGGCTAGGTGTCAGTCAGTCTTTCTCGCCGTCTATCTGTCTGTTGGTGTCTCTGATGTGTCACAGTCCTTCTCGCTTTAACTGCACAACAGCCCACAACACTGCATGCAAAACACACAGACCCAATACTTTTGTTACACCGGGGGAAATGGTCACAAAAAACAAAGCCGACTGTTGTGTCCGATGTTTGCCGGAGTGTCAACACTTGAGATCATGTTGTGTTTTAATAGTGCAAATTGAATGAAAGTAAAAAATATAATAATGATTGGATGAGGAAGGGAGTAGTAGAGCGTGATACACAATAAAGTAAAAAAAAGAGGTGGAGATGCAAACAGAATATTGTAGGGAGGAAAACACAGACACAGAAGAAAAGGGAAGATTGCATAGAATAGTCGATAGAACAGGATTGAACAAACAGTCCCGATAACCGATAAGTCCCTCCGGCTCCAATGGATTTGATTGGTGTCCAACAGAAATGGAGTCTCTGTTCTCCTCCCACATACTGCACTTCCTACTACAGGAGATAAAAGTGAAGCTTCATCTATGCTTTCATGCAACGCTAGCTTTTGTAACAGCCACATGTCTGCGTCTGTGTGGTAATTTTAGACTAACAAGCTACTAGACCTAAAGTTGCATTGTGTTAAGGAGTGTTGACAGACTTCAGACCTTGTCAGGAAGCAGGATGTTTATTCCCCTGTCTGCTTTGCGGGGGCTAGGTGGTAAAAACAGCACTGCAAGTGACACATATTAAAGGGGTAGAAGAAGAACAGGAAGAAGAAGAAGAAGAAGGAAGAATATGAGTGAAAGCGAGAGATAGATGACTGTGTGTGTGTGTGTGTGTGTAAAGTTTGTGTGTGTGTGTGTGTGTGTGTGTTTGTGTGTGTGTGTGGGGTGGGGGGGACTGGATCAGGCAGCATTGAGACGCAGTTAGAGCGAAAAATAAAGAGAGAAATACAGGGCGGTGACAGCGTGCCGGGGGGAATGGCTGGTGTCAGATGGATTTACATAAGAAAACTGTGATCTGAGAGCAGAAGCATCACAGCTTTAGCAGGAGAGGGCTCAGATAAGCCCTGGATGCTGGCTGACTGGTGTTGATGCAGAGCACAGATTCAGATGCAAAGGGTCTTGAGTCCTCGCAGATGCATCATGTGTGGAGACACACACACACACACACACACACATGCATATGCCTGGCTGGAATTACAACGGCAACGGGTTGGATTAAAATTAGAAATGCAGTGGATAGGATATATGAAAACAGAAAGGAAGAGGAAAATGTGTACAGTAAAAAAGAAAGATTGTCTCATGTTTAGCACCAGCTGTGTTGTAATGGTATCACTCATACTAGCAATCATACACAAACACACACATTTATACATAGAACACACCTGTCGATGATCACTGACTTCACTAAAAGCCTTGATGTGATTCGTTTCAGACCGAATCAACGAACCCTGCTATTCTTAGTTTTTTCATGCACACAAAAAGAAATATATGCACAAACACACACACAAGGACAAACACGACAATTGTTCACCGACACACACACACACACACACACACACACACACACACACACACACACACACACACACACACAAGGACTCACACACACATACAATCACACTCACACACACACACACACACACACACACACACACACATAAACACACGCACACACACACGCCCAAACACACAATCTATGTACACATACCATGCCGTGCCCCACTTCTGTTTAGGGAAAAAAGTAATTACTTTCTCGCCCTGCCTCAATGCCTTCAAAAGCCTCAGTAGGGTGATTCCCCAGTGAGCCACTAAAATTCACTTAAACAGCTTTTGAGGGAGTAAGCAGTCTTATTGTTGTGCGCTGCAACTCTGATTGGAAAGTAAAAAAAAGTAAAATAAATAAATAAAAGATAGGGGGGAGGGGTGAATAAAACCCCTTGGTGTGTATTATTTTGATTTTGCGATTTGCAAATCTTGGTTGTTCTTCGACGAGGCTGTCGAAGAACGAAGGTGTGTGTGTGTGTGTGTGTGTGTGTGTGTGTGTGTGTGTATGAGTGAGAGGGATAGAGTGAGAGAGAAAGAGAGAGAAGGAGGATATATATAAAGGGGAAAAGTGAGGAAGAAGAACAATCTTATGTTATATGATTAGCACAAGATCTCACTGTGGTCTTTTCTTTTCTTAAACACCCTTTTTTGACATTTGCATTGCTGTGATTAATTAGTGCTATCCTAATCCTAATCCCTTTACATGATCAGAGATAGGTGTAAAGGACTTCCAATTTGAACCCATTGAGCTGTTTAATGGCACAGTTTGGGACTAAACCTTTTGGTCCCCCCCAGCAGCTTGAGAAGGGGCTTACACTTAATAGGACTGTGGACCGGTTCGTCTAAGACTGGGACCGGTGGAGTATCCCAATCCAAACACACCTCTTTCTGATTCGTTCATAGGGATGGCAGGTTTGATTCCCGTGTCCCCCATACCTCGCAAGATGTTTCACCGCACCAGAGGACGTCACGTGTTCATTCAAGGAAACCAAGGAACCGATCACCAACCAATCACACAAATCTAATTGTAGCTCTTTTCCTCTCTACCTGCTGAACAAATAAGACGGAGTTCTTTATTCTGTGCACTGGAACCACCTCAAAGGAGCCGAGGTCGTACGGAAACCTTGTGAAGTGCTCGGTTGTGGCTTCGCGTTGCATTGAGACGTAGTAACTGGCATCAAAGTCGACGGCGCACAAATAGACACACACCGCAAATCCCTGCTCCTCTGCCGAGTCTTGCTGAAGGTTTTGTGTTGTTCTAGAGAGGTGATAGTAGTCGTAAATAAAGAAAAAAGATCACATCCAAAGGCTGATATGACCCCTAATGGTGTCTCTGTAATATGACAGGAGAGAGTGGGCAGGGGGGCTTTAAATAATACATTACACACACACACACATCCCTAGATCATCAAGACAGCCCCAAGAGACCTGTTTTTTTCTGTTATGTTGGAATCGCTGTAGGCGTATGTATGTGTGTATGTGTGTGTGTATATATATATATATATATATATATGGTTGGAAGTGTTTATTCCATGCACATGGAATTTTGTGTTGTGTTATCTCAGCTCAGGCTACCCTATCATTGCAGTGAGAGCTGCACCTTGTGTAACCCCCGACCACCACCCGCAACCACCCCGACCCCCACCTTTCTACTGTACCTGGGGAAGGGGGACTGGGGGGGACACCGCTGTGAACCGTCCAGGTGAACGGTGTTTCTTGTTTGTTTTGATCTCGTCGGGCCGGTCACGGCCGACCGAGAGACGGTGGTGCATCGTCCGCCGGCCTCTCTGTTGTCAGGGGGGGCATTCATCTTGCAGGACAGTGGCTACACCTTTAGGCCGCCGCGCTGTGACAACACGTAGGCAGAACAGCAGAGAGAGGAGCCGGGGCGAGGGGGCGTAGGTGATGGGTGAGCGAGAGACACAGAGAGACACAGAGAGAGAAAGAAGGAGAGAGAATGATGAGATCCAAATGGGAGAAGGAGCACAGGAGGGACAAAAGGTGCGCCAGTACATGTGATGGAAAAAGAAAGTACATCAGGGTGAAGGAAAATGGAATGGAATGATTTTAAGTTGGACTTGATTGGAGCAAGCGAGGGACTTGGTGTCATGGTAGGGAATAGAGGGGTACAGGGGAGGAAAGAGATGGATGGAGGGAGGGATGGATAGATGGATGGAAGGTAGAGGGATGGAAGATGGATGGAGGGAGGGATGATGGTGGGAGGGATGACTAGATGGTGGAGAGAGGGATGGATGATGGATGGAGGGAGGGATGGGTGGATGATGGTGGGAGGGATGAATAGATGTTGGATGGAGTGATGGATGGTGGAGGGATGGAGGAGGACAGGATGGATGGATAGATGCTGGAGGGAGGGAGGGAGGGATGGATGGAGGGAGGCAGAGAGACAGAGAGGGAGCAAGAGAGACAGAGAGGGAGGAAGAGAGAGAGAGGGAGGAAGAGAGACAGAGAGGGAGGCAGAGAGAGAGAGAGGGAGGAAGAGAGACAGAGAGGGAGGAAGAGAGACAGAGAGGGAGGAAGAGAGACAGAGAGGGAGGAAGAGAGAGAGAGGGAGGAAGAGAGACAGAGAGGGAGGCAGAGAGACAGAGAGAGAGGCAGAGAGACAGAGAGGGAGGAAGAGAGACAGAGAGGGAGGCAGAGAGACAGAGAGGGAGGAAGAGAGACAGAGAGGGAGGCAGAGAGACAGAGAGGGAGGCAGAGAGAATATAATTACACGCTGTTTTGTCTGGACGTCGTCTCCCTGACCTCAGCAGTAAGGATGAGATTAAACTTCTAAACTGCCCTTCACTCCCCTCAGCACCCAGCTGGTGGAGCTGAGTACAGCTCCAGCACCAGACACACTGGGCTCATACTGACCCCTAGTGGACACCTCTGGTACCACCGCGAGGTGACAACTGTGTGCTTTTCTACTGACAAGGATTTATCCCCACGGGAAATTGAAATTAAATAATACAACAGCAAAAATGTTAATATATAATAATATAGGTATGTATAATAATATAGTATTTGTGGAATAAAGAGAATGATTTTACAATAACATACAGGGAATATTCTATATATTTTAGTTATTGTTCATTGTAAAAAAAAAACAATTCATCATTATTATCATCAATAATACTACTATCAGTAGCAGTGGTACATTGCAGTGGTATATTGTGGTCCGTGATGCTGGGTCTCCGTGGCAACGTACCGATGGCGTAGACGTGTGGAGGCAGGGTGCCTAGCGACCGGCCCAGGTACTGCTTCATGGAGTCAGCCGAGTACAGCTTGGGGATGTCGTAATACGGGTTCACCGCGATCAGGATGTTGGCCACGAACGTCTGGGACACCAGAGGAAGACCGGGTTCAACTCCACTGTTAACCTCCCAGCCCAAAGGTTCTGGGCTCCAACCCCGATGAACACAGTCTAACCCGGATCCTGGAGCAAGTGGCCCCTAACCCCTACCTGCTCTTAACGACCCGTCCCTGTACTGTCTAACCCCTACCTGCTCCTAATGACCTCTGTACTGTCACTGAGTTCACTGTTAAAGTGAAATCAAGTGTAACTTAAGTGTAATTTACAATAGTAGATCATAAATAGTACTTGACAGCTCTCAGTAGAACCAGTATAACATTGTGGTTAGACTGGGCAGCTCCCAGTAGAAGTTGTGGAAGCCTAAGCTGTTCAACCATGACCATGACCTCCACACCTTAACCCATTAAACTAAACTAAACTAACAAGCAGTATCCTGCAGGTGTGTTTCATGATGCGGTCCTACTCACGTAGATTTTATCTTTGCTGTATCTCACTCGGACGTTGTTGAGTAGAGTGGCTTCATTCAGGTACATCAACGAACCTGGGGGCACACACACACACACACACACACACACACACACACACACACACACACACACACACACACACACACATACGATGAAACAACGCTGGCCGTGGGTGGATGAAGGTCAAAGGTCACGATGGGGTCATGCTGCACTCACAGTTGTCCTCCACATGTTTGTTGACGTCGTCCTCCGCAGGGAACACCTGGTTGACCGCAGCCAGGAAGGTCTGCCGGGACACAGGAAGTGACAAAACGCAGACAGGAAGTGAGAAACATGTTATTGTATTTCCCTTTTTTGTTCAGCAGATGTCGTTCTGTTTGAGTGACTCTGAACGCAACACAACAGACAAGTCAGCTGGTTTGTGCTCGCTGCTCATTGGTCGGTGAAATTGTATAGCGGTTTATTTATTTACCTACAGAAGGGTCAACATGACTTAACCAGGCTACAAAGGCTTCTGCGCTGAAGAAGGGTGGAACGGTGTTTCAGCAAGCCTGGCTGCAGCTCAGCAAACTGTGTGTTTCCCATGATGCATTTGGTTTAGCAGGTTCAGGTTGGGGTCAGGTTTAAGTGGACATGGGGTGGGGGCTGGTTGAGGTCATGAGAAAGAGCAATGCATCATGGGAATATTTGTTTCTTTTATAGGAGCAGAGAGGTCCATCAAGATGCATCCTGGGAAATCCATTGCATCCTGGGAAATCACTGAAAGACACCAGTGTGTCTGCGTGTCTGCGTGTGTGTGTGTGTGTGTTACTAGTTCCCTCCACACTGGTGACCTGTGACCTCATCAATCACATCAACGCTTCGCTGATGTCATCATATTTACATACATACAAATCTCAGACCAACGGCCGGACGCACGGACACACACCAGTGGAAAGAGTGAGCTAATGTGCCAATGTGATGACATCACCCCGTTTTCCCCTCCCTCCCCCTCTCCCCTCCCTCC
>JAOPJO010000111.1:21209973-21221989 GCA_027123675.1 Molva macrophthalma
TGTGTGTGTGTGTGTGTGTGTGTGTGTGTGTGTGTGTGTGTGTGTGTGTGTGTGTGTGTGTGTGTGTGCGTGTGTATAACTGTGGGACCCCCTGGCACAATATCCATAGGATTTAAGACTGTGGTTCGGCCAGGAGTCAAAAAACAAATTTAAATCTAAATGTACGTAATACTTAATGTTTAACCTACCTAAAGTTTCTTTACAAATTACTTCAGATTGATGACAATAGCTAAACATTTATTTGAAAAAGTTAAATATGATTGTGTTTTTTGTATCTAAGGAAACTGCAGCCAGTAGGGTAATCAGTATTCTGCTGTGTGCCAAGTCTACCTCATTAATAGCACTACTTCTTGGTCTCAATGCTGTCTTTGACAATTGATAAATAATATTTCTCTATCCTGGATCAAGAAATGTATTGGTATTCAGGTTTCACTATTTTCATTTTTTTCCTTTATCCACCTGTCAAAAATACAAGTAATTATTCTCTTTGACAAATGAGACTACTGTAAACTGAACCTTGTTCTGTAAGGGGGTAGGTTGTTGGCTCTGTGCACTTTGCTGTTGTCATTCGAGGATATCATCTTTGAGATGAGTTGTCATTATGAAGATGACTGTAGACATGTTTGTCTCCATTGTAGATGGCTGTTCCGAGTCCCACTGAGTTTTTATAATAGGTTAGGGGTGCCATCAAACCTAATTTAAAACCTGAGCCTTTGAATCCCTTTGAGACAGTAAATGCGAGGGGACTTTTTGTGTGTATGTGTGGGTGCACAGGCCTTGTTTTAAAATATCTTTGATCGTGTGTCTCCCATTTCTATCCCCTATGTTCTCCAGCTGTGGTTAAGCCAGCATGAGGCTGCATCACAGGAAGGTTTAGCGTTGGGTACATGAACATGTGTGTACGTGTGTGTCTGTGTGTAAGTGTGTGTCTGTGTGGGTGCGTGTGTGCCAAAGTGTGGTAGAAAGATACTTTATTCACTTTATTAAATTCAGCAAAATACACAATATGTACACACAAATATAAACACGTACATGCAAAATAAAATAATAATGTCAACATAAAACAAACTTTGAGGTTACATACAATTATTTACATTTTACCAGAGATTAATTTTGTCCCAAACTATGAATAATCTAAACACATTAATTCTATTCATAGCTTCATAAGACCTGCAGTCCACTCAAACTCTGACCGTCAGTAGGGTAACAAACAGAACTGCTGACCTTGCTCCTCTCCCTGTCGTAGTTTTAATTTTGTTATCTTATGAGACGTTTTGGACCATTCCTCATTTAACACCAGTAAATTAATTGCTGAACAAAATAAACATAAATTCAACATTGTGTGCATTCATTGGAGCATCAAAATGTCACCTTTACCCCACATCAAAAAATAACAAAATACAGTTGGATTGAAGACATTGATTAAGGTCTTGAATGCCACTGACCCATGTATAATGTTTCCAGTGGAGTTCACCTGCTTGCTTGTTCAGAGGGGCCTTGTAAAGAGCCTTTCACATTGTTAAAATGTGGTCGTCCATCTGCACTTTATCCCTCCACACTGTGTCCCATTTGCCATTAGTTTTTAATTGCGTGTAAGGCTTTAACATAGTCTATGTACAATATTTTCCATCAGTCTTTGTATCCCCATGTGTAATGTCCCTGGTATGACCTCAGGTGCATGGCCACTGCCTCTGTGTTAAAGTCAGGGTGCTGCTGTGTGTGTAACAGGGTTGTTATTAAACATTGAAGTTTGTCAAAATTCATTCTTCAAACCATTCATTCTTATTTTGCAAGCAATTTATTTTATTTCCTTTGGAAATTGTTCTGTTATTCTATCTAAGGCTCCAGCTATGGTATGCAATCGAAAACAGCTCCATCATTAAACATACTTTTGCCGCAAATAAAGTGTAAATTATGTGATGTAGTAGTATTAGTATTAGTATTGTTGCCTCCTTATCTGAGTGTCTTTGTGTTGTCATTTCGTATTACTTTTATTTTTTGACAGTTTAAATCTAGCTAGCTACAATGTGTTAGCCTGTGCAATGGTCAGTTGTGGTGCCTCACACTCACGGACATGAAGTAGTTCCAAGTTACATCACAAGACAAAATTATTGTATAGCTAATGTGAATTGGCAACAGTTTCAGTTTGTATTGATCAGTCGTATTCTAATGTGTAGGGGCAGTAGCTGTTTTGTATCTCCACCATCAAACCTCGTTTTCATTTTCACAAACATACCTGCCAGATAAACACAGGCCGTGTGTTTATCTGGCAGGAATGTTTGTGAAAATGAAAATGTTATCTTCCAAGAGTTGAAATGTTTTAGCTTTCTATCTTAATGGACGTTGTGATAGCCTTTACATGGATGTTCTGTTATATATACATATAGAAAATGGGTTTATGGTGGTTTATGATGTAATAAGATGCTGTAAACATAATGTTCATTTATATAACAAGTGTATTCAATTACTTCAGTCCAAACTATACGATCATACTGTGAAAGAATTGTAAAATACATGCTGAGTCCCCCTTTGACTACTGACGATTCTAGCTATGGGGCAGTAGCGGTTTTGTATCTCCACCATCTAACCACATTATATTAGCAATGAAATAAACCCAGTGAACCTGAGAGAAGTTGTTGAGTGGTGTCTTCAGACTGCTGTGGTAGAGACAAGATGGTGGGGTTGCATGTACAGAGAGGGTACAATGTTCAGTGGTGTTCCCACAGACAATAGACTCAAGGAAAGGCCTAGAAAAGTGTGCGGCTGTGAAGCCTGATGATCGAGTCCGGTTCTTTTCGCAAGAGGCTTGTGTAAAAGCCAGTAGTGATGCTGTAGGCTCTAATTGTTCCCACTTAACATTTAAGGAAAAGGCCAAGGTAACCCACACATTTATTTCAAAAGTAAAAATCTATTAAAAAAGAAGCTGCAATGGTTTTTCTTGTCCATTGGTTCTCTTCAAAATAACACCTGCCATCTGCCACCAAAATATCATCAAAGCCTGGGAGGTACCTCTAAATTAAGTGAATTATAAAATGTACCATTGACCCCTGTCCCTCCTTTGGTAGAAAAAACACACTCCAGAAAATATTAGATTTATTACCAAAATCCAGACCAATCCATCTAAAACGGTGTATGTAACAGTGTTACATAACAGTGTGAGCAGAACATTCCAGGTAAACAGCACCCTTCCCTATCCCTCTTTGTACAATGAGGGAAACAGGACAAAAGAGTAAAACCCAATTCGAGCGGATTCTCTGTGGCCAGCATAATCAGGACATAACTCAGAGAACAGAACTTCTATTTTGGTAGGTGAAAGTATACTCGTGTACATTTCATTCAGCGCATCACTTTATCAATAGAAAGGGGACTGGGGAAAAAAAAGAAAACCTTCCTTACAATACCACATTTTACATATAGAAGTAATGTCCGTTACTATTTTAAATGTATGTATACGATGGTGTTGTAAGTGCAGTTTCCACATAAGGTTGGAAGGACCGCTTTGTGTCATGCTCTAATTGTCTATAGGGTCCTTAAAAAAATGCCATCCTACTGCGTGAAACATAGTAGTTGTTTGAACACAATGTGACACAATGAAGACCCAAGGACTAGGTGGGGAGATTATATCTCAACACTGGCCTGGGAACGCCTTGGGATCCCCCCCCCCGTCAGAGCTGGTCAATGTGGCCCAGGAAAGGGAAGTCTGGGGTCCCCTGCTAGAGCTGCTGCCCCCGCGACCCGACCCCGGATAAGCGGATGATGATGAATGAATGAACACAATGTAAACTTTGAAGGAATCACCAGTGTCTTTGTATCCAGCCTTTGTATCATTGCCCATGTCCTCCAACATAACAGGGTACGCGTGAAGCCTGTGTACAGAATACTGTGCAACTCAAAGTAAGCTTACACTCAGATACCCTCAGCGCTGATGCTTACAGTAAAATTCAATGCTACCAGCCTACTGCAAACTGCACTATATTGTATTGTTTGTGAATGAGGAGTGCATAAAGACACTATTGCAGATGTTTGTCTTTCTGTATCATTTACTACAATTGTTTACACACGTTTTCTGAATCTTTGGCTCATTCTTTCAAAACTCTAAACACAAAACCACAAACACAAAATGCAAAACAGTTGTATCCCTTTCCAAAATGTTTTTTGTTTTTTTTTGCATCAAAATGACACAAGCCATCATATGAATAAATCTCTCCACATACACTGATATGCTCGATACAATACACTGCAATGGATATCTTATCAGTAGGTTTATGCCTTTTGCATTTTCAGTGTTACACTGTAAATACGAAAGATTGTTACATCAACGTGTATCTCCTCGAATCTATATAAACTCAAAAGACGACAATAAATGCAAAATGTGAGAAAAAACGAAATGAGGCTGCATTCTGCCACCTATTTTGGTCTGGCCACTGGATTTCCCAGAAAGGAGACACGCGTGCGAGGGGATGGCGGTCATACACCTTCCATCGCCATGCCGAAAATAACCCTTCCCTTGGGTTTAGGAGAGGGGATAATGGTGGGAGGTATAGAACAATAAATTGTGGGTGGTCGATGAACCAGTGGTGGACCAGAGCAGCCTGGTGGAAACGCCTCGCTGTCCAAGATGACATCATACATGGGCTGCTCTGGTCCACCACTCTGCTCTGCTGGAATGAGAATGCCATGTAGGGTGTCCAGGAATGTGATGAGAGGGGCTGTGTTGTAGGGACCATGGTTGGCATGGTGATAGAGGACGACGTGCTGGCTAATGGCTGTGCACATGGTGATATTCCCTCCACTGTCCAGGAACATTCACAATGGCACGGGGGCCGATAATGTCCCGTCCCTGTCTTTTGGCAAGGTTGAAGCCAGCCTCATCAATACAAATATAAACGTGCTTACAGTGGCCTCCAGCTCAAAGGCTCTCTGAAACAGACAAGACTATAAGAGAAATAGCCCTACAGCAGTCAATGTGGTGAAGCCCAATACACTGGATGACAGTACTGTAATGTTTCTATACAGTGTTGATATAGTAAATGCACAGTATAGTACTTACTTGCACATATTCATAGCATATGCTATTCTATGAGCATAGCATAACCCTCACTGAGTTTCTCTCGAATGGCACCCTGTAGACCTGTTTCGTCCGGAATCGGTGGCGGTGGAGGAATGTGACTGAATATTGTGTGGTCTGCAATTATGTGGTTTTGGAGTTATCATAGTCTAATGGTTCACAATTGCGGTTTCAGGTTCTGGTGGGAACAGCTGGTGTCTTCCACCATGTCATGGTCCACCTATCTCAGTTCTGCAAGATCCAAAAATATGATTGGTTACAGTAGATTAGATAGATAGTCCTTTATTAATCCCCCTTAGGAGAAATTCATGGGTGACCAGCAGTACAGTGGGAAAGAAGCTGCAAAACAAGAGTATATATACAAATAAAATGTAACAATTTGAAATAAAATATAATAAAAAAACTATTAGAATAAAGATAAGCATACTATATACATGTAACTCTCCGTTTGTAGGTGACTTGTGCATTTAAAATAAATATGACTATAAATATAAATGTGTAAATGTAAGCTAGAATTATGTTGTTTTTTTCCTACATTAAATTACGACTCCAGTATGCTAAAGTTATACATAAAGAACAGTAGCATAGTGTAGATAACAGGTAACTTACCGGTTCTCATTTATGAATGAACAGATGATGGATGCAACCATGAATTGGCTCAGGTTGTGCTGAACTCTCTGCCCATCCTCCATCATACTCAATCCATGGTTGAGCACATGGTCAACCTATGTGGCCCTGATCTGAGACAACTGTCCTTTGTCCTCCTCTTACCCATCTCTCCTTGACCTCTAGCTCTTGCTTCACCATTGACATCACCATTTTTCCTCCAAAACAGGAGAGCTCATCTGTGGCCTTTATACCGTATAGTGCTAAAGCTCTGAGTTGCAACTACTTCTCACACCTGTGAGGAGTGGGTGTTGCCAATTAGTAAACAAAGCTTGGCATTGTTATTGGTGTTGCTTTCCAAAATAACATAAGAGATCTTGACTTTGAATGTTGTGGCTAATGTAGCAAACTGTGTGTAGTGTTTTGCCAAAGGTATGATTTACAATTGAAAACTCGGTGTAAAGCTGTGCTTGCAATTTTGCAGACTTGGTTTAGGGATGTGGTAAATGAGTTTCAGGTTTCAGTGATTGCATATCAAGTTGCAATTTTATCATCTAAACAATAGTGAAAAAACTAAATGTATGTATTTTTATATACAGTGTTTGAATTGGATTCCATGGAAAGGCCCCATGAATACATTTTTGTAGACGCAGCAGGGCTCAATCTGGCGAAGAGGAGAAGGATGGCAGGAAGATTATTGGCCAACATGCTATTGTGGAAGTCCCTGGCCAGCGTGGCAGCTGCCAGAAGTAATAGGGGGGGTTCCTCCACCATCATGCAACCCTGGGGGAGTATAACACTGAACATCATCTTACATTTCTAGGTGGAGAGCAGCAGGGTTGTCAGCAGGCAGTGGATCCTGTCTGATGACGTGGTTTGGGACCATGTCAGCTTTCACCGTAGTGTCCAGATACGCGAGTGGTTCAACATCAAACAGAGATTCATAAATGTTTGCCTATCACCATAGAGCCCTTTCCTCAACCCAGTAGAATAGTTTTTCCTTGCGTGGCGGTGGAAGGTCTAGGACCGAAACCCATATACCAGGGGAAGTCTCTTACAGGCAAAGGAATTGGCATGTGGTGACATAGGTGTGTAGAGTTGTCAAGGCTGGATCCGTCCCACCGGAGGGTTTACCCCCCAGTACCTGGCAGGGGACAACGTTGCATTTGATGTGGACTAAGTTCTTTGGCCAGACCCAGCACAAAGACGTGATGCAGAATTAATCTCTCGTAAACAATATATATTTCGCTGTACCAAGTTGTGATTACTGTGCTTTCTATTATTGCAAGATGAATCAATTATGTGACTACATGCCCTGGGTGCTGTGTTCTCAATTTGTTGATGAAGTGTATAATGAATGCGCTGTAATGTTTATACATTGACTGGCTGAAATAATTGTTTGATTTTGAGCACAGATTTAATGGTTTAGAGGAGATTGTTTGATTTTGCAAGAAGAGTCAGGGTTTTTTTTCGAAGGTAGTTTGAAGATTGGTGTCTGTTTAAAGTTTTGAGAAAATGGGTGAAGGTTTCAAGAAATGTGTCTTACCCGCATGCTAGACTGAGAACGAAAGTGTCTCGTGGCATCGAATAGTGCTAGTCCTGCTGTGCAATTTGCTATTTGCTTTGTGATATTTGGAAGTAGGTCTTCTCTCATACAATGGAAGCCGTGTGTCTTCGGGAACATTGAAGCCCTGCTGTAACCAAGTCAGACTCGGACCGATGAGTGAACGCATTGATGGCAGCAATCCTACGTGATAATGTAGTTTTGCTTTTTGTGTTTTAAAAATAACAGAAAAGAAAAGGAAAAAACAATCGGTTGATTAAAACGTGATTCTGCAGCAGTGGTACTCGCCAGCACCGATTCAGGCAGCAAAACATACACACTATGAATTTACATTCAAACATTCGTTAAGAAAACCTAACTGTAGGGTACGCTGTTAGACCCTAGTGGTGGGATGGTAGCGAGCAGCTGGTATAGGTGTGGAGTGTACTCAAAACAAGAAACAATTTTCAAGGAATAAGCCCACAAAGGGCAAGATTTAATAGCAAACACTTAAACCATTCACTGGGCCAAAGAACCCGGCAGCATTTCCCCCTGCCAACCACCGCCCACGTAAACCAAGCTTCTCTCTCTAAATACAAGTTGACCTGCACCATTCATAATCATTAAGGGGTGCCTTAAGATATTGTAATTTTACTCCTCCTTAGCTCAACATATCTATTGGTCCTATAATTACAACGCTACTGCAACGTATTTCAATTACACATTTGTATTTAATAATTGATCAACAAACATTCAGAAGCATCTTAATTAAACAGGATCCCTGCCGGATCCCCTCTCCGTTCAGCTCCACTTGGTACAGTCCAATGAGGTCTAACCATCCATACCTGTGCATGGTTAACCAGTGAGGTGGATCATGAAGCCTCCTCACACTAACGATAATCCAAAACCTGAAATTATGTATTTGGGCCAGCCCTTGTAGATAATCAACAAGCCAAATGTACTACACAAGCACTCTCTCCTCTTCGCTCCTGCTTAGGATCGGCGATTGCAGTGTGTGAACACAGAGTGCTAATTTTGAAGAAAGGAAGGAGAGAGGAGGAGATGGAAGCAGAAATCTTTGTGTTGACTGCGGCTGTGACGGTTATTTGATTTTGATTGCAGTGACCATCAATCTCCGTCGGTCAGATGATTATTACAAATTCGGCACAGCCCTAGTGATTGCGTATTGCAGGGACAAAGCTGCCCCTCTTATCAAATTTGTTAATAAATATCATTAAAATAGTGAAATAGTTAAAATAATAATTAACTTATGTTATGACATTAGCACAAAAAACATCAACATTAGTAAAAACATATAATAACTGCAGTGAACAGACGCTTTGCTCCGGTCGCACCACTGATGTGCCACAGAAGGCGACACTTTTGTGCTCAGTGTAACTCCCGGTTTCACCAAATTGTGAAGAACTGTTAAAGGTCTAATGATTCCCTGTTGATTCCTACACTCTCAACGTTTTGATACAAGTTCATAACCTTAGCGATGAAAGCTTTTTTTGTTATGGGTATTGGTGTCAAGCCCGGGTCAAATGCCTTTTCCAGTTCTCTTAGTATGAGAGCAATAGGTAACCCAATATCTGCTGTGGATATGTCGTGAAACATTGTCAACAATTTGCCTACCAGGCACGAAGTTTATCATTGTAATCTGTGCCAAGAACATTTTTTTTTTTTTAAACCACCACAAGTTAAAACCATTCCTGCACATTAGAGGTAACAACAGTTTGTAAAACAAAAATCGTAATCCCCCCAAAAGACTCCACAGAAAGGCCATCAACTATCGAGCCTTGGGCCTTCCACTATTCCGAACTTTGTAGGACCACCACATAGAGTTCATTCCTACCCTGTGGCCCCTGCGTATCCATGTTGGTCTCCTATGAGACCTGGGAAAGGTTGCTGCAGAAGGAGTTGAACAGAGTTGTTTGTTGTGTATTTTTCCAATGTCCCACCACTGATTTAAAGAGAGAAAATCTGCCTGCTTGGGTATGACTTGTTTGTTTCCTTCAAAAGTATGTCTTTGTGGTACTCCGTTCTTTGCTGCACTAGAGATGGCACATTTCTATGCAGAGGTGCTTATGTGTCCATCTTTGCCACATTTAAAAAATAGTAGTGCTTCACGCAGACAAAAAGCACAAAGTCAAAACCATCCACTCATTTTTAGCACAAGGTTTAGCTTTTCAGTTATTTTATTCAAAACTTCTTTTAACGATTAAATAGTATTGAAATCCACAAAAAGACCATTTCTGCCAATGTTTTGCTCAGCATTTGACTTCAAACAGAAAATTCTCTGCTCTTCTTCACTGCTCGGTATTTGAAGACAGTCGCCTGGTGAACAGCTGCTGTCATTGGTCCCTTTTAATTAATGTTGATACAACTGGCCACAGAGTCAAAGTTCCTGTATTGAGTATGGAGGTTAAGTGGCAAAGGCTGGCCATATTCTAAGTCTATTGTTCGGCAAAACCTAGCTTGCTACCTTCAATTGGGGAGGGATCAAGAGACTAAAGAGAGACAGACGAAAGAGTGAGAGAACAGGCATGTTCCTTGTGCACAACTATTCCTTGTTTAATTTTATTAAATTACGTTTCGGTGTGTTTGAGTAGGCCTACGTGTGTGCACGCAGGCGTCTCTGTGTACCTCTAAAGGGGCTGATCCCTTGCTTACTTTTTAGGTGAAGCCACAACCCCTCTGAGGTATCTCCAAAGGGCATAATGCATAGAAAAACAGGGCTTAGGGGCACATCAGTTCCAGGGCTTAGTGGACAGCCCATGGCTTGTGTACGTGTGTATTCCTGTGTGTATGTTTCCTGTGTGTGTGTGTGTGTGTGTGTGTGTGTGTGTGTGTGTGTGTGTGTGTGTGTGTGTGCATATGATGTTCCTTTATGTGCCTTTCTTTGTAGACAGAGAAATTAAAACTGTCAGGGATAGAATTTTCTTTGTCACATGTGAAGTGTTGTCTTAATGAGAGTGCTGAGCCAAATGTTGAATCGGAAATGAGGGAGGTTTAAATGGATCTGGGTTAATACAAATGGATTTCTACATCATCTTCCTGATAGATACTGAAGCCTTAAAATAGATGCCCTCATGATTGGAGATTTGATAGTGAGACATTGCGCATGTTTTCTTTCCAAATAAGGCATTTAAAGTGTTATATATTATATGAAGGGATAACAAGGAAATACATGAAACGTGTCCTTATATATATATATATATATATATAATATTGTAGTTCTAGTATATTATATTGTTAATGATGATGGTGATTATATCATTTTTCGTTTCTCTCATTTAATGCATGATAATGTCGATTTTTGTAGGTCTAAAAAGGCTATTCGGAAATGCAGACAATAGACAATATGGTCAACAGTTTTGGAGGGAAACTGTGAAACCAGTGTTTAAAGAGACATTAAGAGATTTCTTTTACACTTTAATTACAATGCAATGCATATATTACCATTGTGCTTTCCTCATTTATCACATTTATCGTGCATGGCTGTTCATCCTGTTTGCAGTTAATGCCAAACATTGCTATAAGCATAGTTTATCTTATTTACGCGTATAGACCTACAACTCTATAAAGCTTTTTCAAACACATTTCCCTTATTTAATTTCCTATGTTGAGTGAGCTACTCCATTGCTTGTGATTACCAGCCCATAAACTCATGCATCGCTAAAGACTGAGCAATGTTTTACAACTACAAGCCACTGTAACCCGGGAGACACACTTAGCACAAAGTGTTGCATAGCGTAGCGGCCCGTAGCTTTGGGAGCAACAAGAGCAACACGTCTGATCACTTTAATTATCATACATGTTTGCTTTTACAAATGTTTTGTTGTGATTATGCAATTTAATTATTATTTGTTATTATTTCATTATTTGTACTATTTTTAAGCAATCATTTTAAGCAACTATTCCTACCATTTTAAGGGGCTGTGCCAGATTTTTGATAATCGTCCGACCGGCAGGGATCGACGGTCACCGCAATCAAAATCAAATAACCGTCACAACCGCAGTCGACCCAAAGATTTCTGCGTCCAACTCCTCCCCCTCATTTCCTCAAAATAGGCGCTCTGTGTTCACATGCTGCTCTCACCGCTCCAAAGCAGGAGGGGGGGGGGGGAGGGAAGGAGAGAGTGCTTATGTAGTACATTTGGCTTGTTGATTATCTACAAGGGCTGGCCCGAATTCATAATTACAAGCTTTGGATAATTGTTCGGTTTTTCCGAGCGAATAGTCAAGATAAAAAAGTAAATTCAAAGGGCATATCTTGCCCTGCCTGAATCGAGGCCGGTGGAGACCACTGCTGCAGATTTGCGTTTTTCATCCACTGATCGTTTTTTCCTTTTCATTTCTAATGTGATTTAATAACGCAAAAGGCAAAACTACAATACCACATAGGATTGCTTCGTAGACGCCAGTGGCTTTTGGATCCACTCATCGCTGAACCGAGTCTGACTCGGTTACGGCAGGGTTTCAATGTTCAGAAAGAAACACGGCTTCCATAGTATGAGAGGAGAACTACTTCCAAATATCAGAAAGCAAATAGGTGGTTTGAAAATGGAAAAGTGTGGATGAAATTGCACAGCAGGACTAGCGCTATTCACCCGAAGAGAAATCGAACAAGCGCTTTTGGGGGTAACAGATCGCCAGAAAAAAGGAAAAAAACATTGCAACCTATTCAACCCGTTATTGTTTCTAAGTAGGGTTTTTTGGTATCTTTTGGCCTCTGCGTAATACGCTCGTTATTAATAACCTTCAAAACCGGCGTGGGGGGGGGGGGGGGCGCGGGC
>JAOPJO010000111.1:21222976-21234500 GCA_027123675.1 Molva macrophthalma
CTAGCAACTCATTTAGCCTACCTGCATCTAATGTAGTCACCTAGCAACTCATTTAGCCTACCTGCATCTAATGTAGTCACCTAGCAACTCATTTAGCCTACCTGCATCTAATGTAGTTAAATAGCATCTAATTAAGTCGACCAACATCTAATGTAGTTGATTAGCATTCTTTTTCCTACTGTAACGCCTGCATTGCCCTTTGGGGATTAATACAAATGTGATCGTATTTGATGTTATCTTTAATCAAAAGTACACCAAATCCATCCTGATGTTCACCTCTGAGTATATACTCTTCTGGAAGTCCAGTTCCTCCTTCAGGGTCTGAATGCGGTTTTCTCCATCCACCCTCCTCAACATCTCGTCCTGCAGTTGCTTCCTGGCGTCAGCCAAACTGGCCTCCAACTGGGGGAAGGAGAACCATGAGGAGGAAGTGACTATATGACGTAGAACAGTGTTTCTTTTTGGTCTCATGCACCACCACAGCCCCATCAGTACGGCTCAAGAACTGCTTCATCTACATCGAACCCGAAATGGCTTCCATTGTACCAATATTATACCATACACCCTGGTACATGTACCCCTGATGGATCACAGACCTCGACTTCACCCACTGTACACCCACCCAACAATACGAGGGACGTTACCCCACACATGAATGCAACTTTTCACAAACCAACTTAAATTGCAATTGTGGATATTATTATTATAATTAAAATAAATGATCAGTTTATTGTGTTTTTCAACATGACAAAAACAAAGGATATTGCGTTTGTGTGATTATCGTTGCTTTGTTAAAAAAATATGCAAACAAAAGAAAAAAAAACATAAATTCAAGTCACAAAAACTGTTCACGTGGTTGCCGGGGGTTACCTTGGCGATCTGGCCCTTGAGGTCGCGGACCTCGGCCTCCAGGTTGCGTTTCTCGCCCAGCGCGGTGGTGAGGGAGGCGTCCTTGGAGTTCATCAGAGCCTCCAGGTCTTTGAGTCTCAGCAGAGCTGTGGCCAGCTCAGACTCCTTCTTGGTGTTCCTGCAGGGAGTCAGCAGAGCAGTTGTTGTTTGTTAGTTGTGTTCCTGTTGTTTTTGTTGTTGTTGTTGTTGTTGTTGTCGTTGACGATGTAGGATATCGGATTTAATTGTACGAATTGCATTATTGGATTAAATTGTACGAATTGCATAGTTTGCTAAAGCTTTTATATTTCTTCTGTTTAGTTTGGGGAAATCGCAGAGTGACCTAGGAAAGTTAGGAAAAGTTTTAAAAGCTAAAAAGACCAACCAAACAGATCCCGAAATGGAGATACATAAGAATCACATTCCCAATTCCAAGAAATTTTAATTATAGACTTCTCTCTAACAGTATGACCACACACTTCTTTACTGCTGACTGCTATGGAAACAACACAAATCCACAACATACAACCCTTAATGAGAACGCTTGATTTATTTTTGCCCTGCATCTTGGCAGGGGATGAAATGCCCCTTAAACGAAACACACAGAAATGCACGTTTATTTATTGATTCTTGTCTAGAGGATCGATCGTGTTGATGCTCGGCTTAATAGACTTCAAGTCTATATTAGCATTTTGCTGCGCGTGGTTGGTCCGTCGGCTGCTCGTTACACGTTCTCCGTGTAGCGGCTCTCATGATTGGCGGGGGGAGCGTTTCCTTACGGCTCGACGCAAGGCTACACGACGCTTTCGTACTCAGTCTAGCGAGGGGGTAACAGACACGGCACATTCGATTTATCTTAACTCAAATTTAACGCAGACTAGACAGACCTAGATCAAGATAGAAAGAAGGACAGATAAATAAAATGCATCAGTACATACAGGAAACAATAAGCACAAGGATTAACGGTTCTTATCTGTCAGGGAGAACGTCTCCGACGTTGTGGATGAGAAGCCCTGTGGTGGGAGAATTGTTGTACAAGTAGAAAAGCGGCAGGGCTGTAAAAAAAAAAAAGAAACGAAGCAATCGTTGAGAGCGCACGTGTCTCCACACTCACCATAATACGCCACTAGTCAAGTCAGGCTGTGGAAGAAGGGAAAGCGCAGATTGTATTAGTGGCAGGGTGAACTCTCACTCTCTCTTTCCCCACCAACTAAACAAACTTGTGTTTGTGTTTCTCTGCGATTGTGTATGCAAATGCTTCCGCATTGTGGTGCCTGCACAGGCCTCTCACGGTGCCTCACAGAGAAGCGCGCGAGAACTCCGCCGGCAGAAACAGTCTGCTGCTTGCCAGGTTCCTGGGAACGATCAAAGAACACTGTGCCACTGCGCTCCGTTTACCCTGGGAATAACTGTGCCCTATGCTGAGTGGGGATGTAAGGGTGAGAGAGAGAGAGAGGGGAGACATAGAAAGAGAGAGAGAGAGAGAGAGAGAGAGAGAGAGAGAGAAAAGACATGGGCTGCAAGGAAATTAAAATAGAAGCGAAGGAGGAGATGGTTGGTGAGAGAGGGAAATGAAAGTGGAATTGTTGATAATGGCTTAGAGGCAGATAGAATGCATGAGCAAGAGACGACAGAGTACAAGGGGGGTGGCAGATAGGAGGGAGATGAAGACAGAAAAAGAAGCCAAAGAACTGAACAGAGGAAGTTAAGGCCCAGAAAGAATGTGAACCTCAGGGCCGAAACTTGAAACAACCTAAACCGTCTCCATGGTACCTGGTGTCATATCGCCGGGCTTTAAAACGAGAGAGAGAGAGATATAGAAAGAAAAGGACCAATTAAAGGGATAATGAGGATGTCTGAGGACATAACCCCAGTCCTCTCTGACTGGCCTGAGCTATTATTTGATTTCTCTATTTCTTTCTCTGATTTCATATCAAACTCCCATAATTGTTGGTCAAACAACCAGGAACTTACAGCCACATCAAATCACCATTCTTTATCCAAGCCAGTATCTGAGTTTGAGGATCTGTGCTGGTCTCAAGTTCCTCTTGAGACCAGCTTGGTCTTGAGACCAAGTTTCTCTCTCTCTCTCTCTCTCTCTCTCTCTCAATAAATAAATGAATACATCCTAAACAAGTAATCATTCCCAAGAGAGCAAACAAGGAAGGAATGGCCACGGACAAGTGTCACTCTCTTTGGCAGCCCCTTTAACAGATTAACCAATGAGGAAGAATCCTCCACTGATTGGAAATGAGCGAGAATTAATCATTGACAGTGTTTGTACTTTATTATAAAGTCATTTGATATTTTGAATTAAGTAAATAAAGGGAATTCAAATGTGTATTCCTTTCTGCCTTGCCATTGCTCTTGCACTCTCCCGTTTATATATAGAGCAGATTTGAAAGCACGCTGACATGATGAAATGTTAGAGTGAAAACAGACTTCTGCAAAACATGACTTGACGGTTACGCGCATCTTGCAGATATCTATGTTGAAGCACATGTATCACCTTTTGACAGGGTGTCAAAGGTGATAAAAAAAAAACCCAAATCAAACAAAGTGATGCCTGAAAATAGCCCAGAGTGGCACATCACTTCAAGTGCCACGCACAGAAACAATTGATTGCAATTATCCCAACTGTGTTTTTTGGTAATGTTGTTCAACCTTTTGTCATGACTACATATTTGGTACACATTTCTTTGTGGTTGCGAAACACTCCCAGAGCAGGCTGTCACACAAAACAGCTTAAGCATAATCAGAAAATTAAGTCATAGTATAATACAAACTCCCACTTCCCAACACCCGCTCAACCTTCGGCAAACATGACTAATCTTCTCTGATGTGTGACATCTAGGTGCTAAAATAAACAGGGCTAATTTGAATGTCACACAAGCATGCACACACACACACACACGCACACACAATTATGAATTATGTGCATGCTGAGAATGTCAAGCAGAGCCCTCTTTCATTTAAAGAAAATGTGACATCGAAAATATTTTGGATGTAGCTGCTCATGGCATTAACCCCCCTGGCCTCAAAAAGCAGCGACATCTATGCTTGTAGGAATATCGGCACAATTTCTTGAAATACAGTTTAAAGGGCCAGGCCGGTATTGTGTTTAGATACCAAGCCACTCAACATCTATTTCAACTGCAGAAGCAACATTAATCTTCATCCAATTTTACAAGGACTGAAGAAAGGCTTCCAAAGAAATGTTTTCATATTGACCTTGGGATGAGGCTACTTAACATCTCCAAGAATAAAATTGGCTCTTGGAGAATGGTTTCTGCCTGATGTGCTGGGGCTCACAACCAATGCCAGCTATTTTTTTAAAGAGGGGAGTTGGCTCGGATGGCTGTGTGCGTGTGCGGGTGTGGGTGTGCGTGCGTGCGTGTGTCTGTGTGTGTTTGTGCGTGCACATGTTTTGTATGTGTGCAAATTAGCCTGTGTGTAATCTTCTGTGTCAGGCTCTGCATTCTAGCTAGAATTTGGTTCAAATGTAAAAAGTAATTTGACAGAAAGACAGACAGGCAAAGACAAGAGAGAGCTGGTCATGAGTTAGACATAAAGATGGGTGAACAATAACAGACAGACGTTAAATTGAAAGTTTAAACTTTGAGGTCTACTATGAACTAGTAATGAACTAGTTCCATCATAGACACTACTAAACTAATGTGTTTCTCTAATTGCAACCCATTTTCACAGTGTTGGCGGTTACAGATAATGTTTGCGTAGAAATGGCTCTTGCTGTGAGGGTGCAACATTGATTTCAGGGTGCTAATTTATTGATGAAACGCTGATTCTCATCTCCGAAGCTGACAGTGTCACAGCTGATCAGCTGAAGCAAACATAACGTAACAATGTTCGGAACATGAAATAGGTTCATAGCAACGTATTTATTTCAATAGTGTATGATTTATTATCTCACACACACAGACACGGAGAGCATGACACACATACACATACACCTAACAGACAAAACCGGGTACAAACACACACATATTGACACACACATAAGCACGCACACACACACACACACACACACACACACACACACACATCAACTTAAAAGGTACAGACAAAACCCAGCACAAAAAAACACACACAAAGCGAAAACGTAAATGCAAAACTGGGTAACGCATACGCGCTGAACACACACACACACACACACACACCCAAAAATACACACCAACACAGACACACACACACACACACAGACATTCAAACACATTCAAACACAAACCGACATACGCACACACACACACACACACAAACACACATACACTAAAGCCCATTACTGCCGGTGATTGCTTCATCAGCATTCTAAACAAAGGCTGCAGGACCAGGAATACAACCCAACAATAGGCTGCTCTCCTAATGCCTGGCTGAGTGATGTTGGTGGCACACGGCAACGCATGGAGCCCAGGCAGCTTTAAGAGGCCAGACCCTGCCTCCAGCCTTATCTCCTCCTCACACACTATCAGACATATTAGCACACCGCTCCAACTATATTTCTACACAGCTGTGTGTATACTCCTTGTGTGTGATCGTGTGTGTGTGTGTGTGTGTGTGCGTGTGTGTAGGTGAGCGAGCGTGTGCGTGTGCGTGCGTGTTGTGTGCGCCGTTGTGTTCCGCGCATTGTCTGCATCCTTTCATGATGTTATTTATGGGGGTTTAAATGTTCCCAGACAGCTCTCATTTGTTT
Source organism: Molva macrophthalma (assembly GCA_027123675.1). Classification (NCBI taxonomy): domain Eukaryota; kingdom Metazoa; phylum Chordata; class Actinopteri; order Gadiformes; family Lotidae; genus Molva; species Molva macrophthalma. Next base: position 21,228,573 of record JAOPJO010000111.1, read on the forward strand.
GGACAACTCCAATTGGCTTCCTGTCTGTGGAAAAGACCAGAGAGAGGAGGGGAGCAGAGGGAGGAAAGGGAAAAGGAGGGGATGGAGGGTCTACGGCGGTGGCGTGAGATGGTAAGACGCGAGGAGGGATTGAATGGGAGAGATATATACACAGGAATTGAGGGAATGGAATAAAGGGGAAAGATGGCGTTGGGAGGTTAGGCGAGGGGAGGGGAGGAGTAAGGTTGGGGTAGATAGGGGGAGAAAGTGAGATAGATGAGAGTAGACAAACTTGAGGGGAGTGCAAACTGGAGCAGATAGGTAGAAAGCAGTGGAGAGGAGTGGTAACGCGTGACAACGGTAATGGATGGACCCGAAGGGACTGGAGGCAGCTCTTGAAAATAAAGAATCCCCGGCTACTTGATGAGAAAAAGAAAAACAGATCTGTATGTGAGATTTAGGAAAAAGGATTTGGAAAAAGGGTGAATGGGATAACATACAATACATACAATTTGAGCCCTATAGTACTCAAAGGGCATTATGATCATTATGTAAAATGTGACAAAAAAACGAACAAAAGAAAATAGCCTTACTTGAATGTGGATTATCCAGTTCTGAAAATACATGTCCCTGTGTGTGTTGACTTTAGCAGTAATAACAGAACTGTATCTATCCTTCAAGGTTTGTTGTTGTAGCAATGCTCAAAGGGGTAGATGTTGAGATGCCGAAATATACTAGCTGTATACAACAGCATTATCATTCAATGTGGATTATCTAACGCAAGGACGAGCCAGTAAAAGTTACTTCTCAATCAGTCAGTGAAAATATACCGGGGTATGTTGACTTTGAACTCCTACTCACGTCTAATAACAAATCCCATCAAGTCTCGTTTTGAGGTTAGCTGTTGTCGCTACGCCCCTTGAGAAACGTATCGAACCCATCGCACCATCAAGTACGGACCCCCCCGCCCTTCCATCAAGTCTAGGCGGAGCTGCGCTACCAGCCGGCGACACAGGATCGGCAGAACCCCCCTGTCGCAAACCTTAAATCGTCTCCATGCTAATCCGATATACCCGCTGATGAGGTGTGGGCCATATAGACAGACACGGAGCCAGCTAACTGCTCATCATCCCAAGGTTGATGATCCACGGCAGACGGCCATGCGTTGCACAACCCCCCCGGGGGGAAGGAAGCCTCGGCCGCCGGGTGCGCTTTTCCCCCCTCTCGCCACGGCGATGGCTCTGGCATGTCTCCAGGTTCAGACACCATGGTCTAATGGTAATAATAATATCATCATGTATAATGGTCTTCCGCTAGCTGCTGGCACAACAGGCTCCTGGAAGAACATCTTCCCGGGCCCCCTTGATGTTAGGAGAGCACAGGGATGATTCGTACTGAGGTACAGGGGGGGGGGGGGGGGGACCGATGGCCTAATATAACACGACGCCGAATATGAAACGACACAGGAGAACGGGGGCTAGGCGTGAGGAATTGTTGTGGGGGACAACAGAAAATGTTGTGCCAAAAGTAAGGGAATGTTCTTTTGCACGGTTATCCACCGAATGCTTTTTCCGATTACCTCCTGTCTGTTCTGTTTCTATCAGGAAGGCCCACTAGATAAGTGGAGTGTCCGGACCCCAAGAGTTGCGATTCGACCTCGGTAGGGACACAAACGTTAATCCTATCATATACAAATAGTCACTTCTATAGTGTTTAGTTTAGATTTGATGTAAGGCGTCTTTCAGGCGTCTTTCTAACTTAGGGCGTATTTATACTTTTTTGGACTGATTTTGTTTCATTATGTCTCACTCGATTAGACAACATGAACATCAAAAACATCAAATCTGTCTTAAAATAGGCTAGTGACCTTAGAGTACTTTTGCCAATGGGGCGCTTGAAGTTTGCACCAGACTATAGTCCCCAGTCATCCATAGACTTCATTTGCTCCTCCTCTGCTAACAAACTCTCGAAACACAATAACAGAATACTATCCCCGGTGGATTTAACATGGTTCAAGAAGAGGACACAGGGGAGGGAGAGTGCAGTCCGGAACATGCTGCACTCTGTGGCTAAGTACCGAGTGTCAAGTAGTCTCATAGACATCTTCATAATGCTTCCTAGCCTGCTTTACTTTGGTGACTTGGGGACAGAGGGGGGAGACAGGGTGCCATCCGGGGAGACAGAGGCTGTCTACCTGTTCCTCGCCGTCTCTCAAGAGGACCATTTCCCAGAGACCGGTAGTAGCGCTTGTACATCAGCATGCATTATGGGGTTCTTTGTTGGGGATACTCACCCACACATTGAGACGACTCGAGAGACTTGCAGTGCTGCAAAATCCTAAATCAAAACAAGTACATACCGTAAACTAAAGCTGGTGAAAACTTTGTTGCGTCACGTCACGCGTGACAAATGCTGTGGCGGTTTCGAACACAACAATGTCTTCCCATTATGACTAATCATTTCACGATTAATTACTAAACAATGACCCAAAAAACGTTAGTACCAACATAATAACTAACATTCAAACACGGGATAGAGGGCATCACAGCACCGCAGTAGGAAGTACAAGACAAAAGCACTAAACACACCGGGCGTACGTAGAACCTGGCACAGCACACACTGACACACACACACACACACACACACACACACACACACACGGTATCACACACTGGTACAAACATAACCATACACGCATACACGTACACAGCACACATGCACACACACACAAAATACCACACACACACAGTTTTACAGGCGCACACGCACACACATGGTTGCATGCAAGACACAGGGCATGGGAGAAACAGATACATAAGTACACTTCAGTTAATGGAAGGGTAATATCCTTTTTCTCTTTCTCATATTGCAGTATTTAGGCACTGTGGTGGTGGTGACTGCAGGCGGTTGTTATTGTGTGTCGTCTGTGAGAAGTTGCGGGTGGCCTTGCTTCCTTAAACAGGGCTCCCCACATGAGAGTTGATGTGCAGGGGAGCCAGTGGCCCGCAGTGATCTCAAGCAGGAGATAACAAAATGGAGGTAAAGCCTCCTTGCTTCTTGTGCTCATTATCATTGGTTGGTAATAATAACAACAAAATTGTATAATTCATCGTTTTTCCTAGGGGCTTAAAGGTGGCTTCATCCCCAGCCAATTAACTGCATTGTTATATTTTGACCTATTAATCTAAAACTGATTTGTATGTCTTCATAATGAGGCAATTACAGGTATTTGTACCCATACAATAATTAAATAGCCATGATTAATATGTCAGCTATGCAGCTCTTCTTGAAAATATGCTATTTATTGGAAGTAATTGCACATCATCTTAACATTGTCTGAGAAAACAAATATAAGATAATGACCGTTTTAGTGTGGTGTAATAAAGCTCAATTACTGTTACTGTTGATTCCTTTCTGTTGTTCTTACCCTTTGAGCCAGCACCCATCAATGATTCGCAATGAGAAGAAACGGTTTTAGAACGTCAAATAGAGAGTTGCAGCAGTGTGACCTGGTTGGTTGCAGTCGGAAAACGTTGCGTGGGGTCTCAAGAGATTTATCTTTTCAAATCGCAGTGGGGCTTTAGAATGCATTGAGGGCGTTGATGGCGTATCCAGCCATTCATTTAAATGGCTATTTCTGCACAGATGAGAGAGAGGACATGCTTATCCAAATGTAGCTACAGCGAAAGTTCAACCAGAAAGACAACGCATCTCCCGTTTACTCCAGTCACTATCTCGCAGCACTCTCACGCTGTCAGGGCAGACCATTCCCCCACCATTGAACTAGGTCAATTAGGTTCCCCCTCCTTTATTGACGAGTGAAATGGCGCTAACTTACAACGCATATGTTACCCATTCATCCAGTCACTCAGTGTCTGATTTAACTGCAGCCCTCACCCGCCTCCTCCTCCAGTTCTTGGCTCCTTTCATCTCTCACAGCAGGCAATGTGTCCAGTGGAGATCAGACTTCACCAGGGATTTCAGCTAGCCACCTCACCACCACCATGCGTCCAGACATCATTGGGGGAAAGCTAATCTCCCGGCGGATTTCCTTCCTTCCTCATTCCATGAAGAAGAAGAAATCACAATGGGGTCTATTCGCCAAAACTAGCATTGTGTGTCAATAACAATGTTTGTTTGTAATGCTACTATGATGTATTTCAATCATGGCACCTATTGCACTCCTAGCCATCGATTGATAGGAGAGCCTTCCTTCTCAAGGTTGATTCCTTGATATTATGGGATTTTTTTCTTGCCCTAGGGTTAGGCCTGTGAAGCCCTTTGAGACTGTTACTGTGATTTGGAGCTATAAAAATACAATTGATGTGACCTGTTCATACGTAAACTCCCCTGATGGAACTCTTTCAATCATAGTCAATTCAATTATTTCAGTCAACTGTTTGAAGAACAGCTGTGCCTTCACAACTGCAGTACTAAATTGTATTCTAATAAAATAACAAAGTACAACGCCATTCGCCCAATTTGAAAAGCCATTTAGTTTGTTGTTTTGAAAAAGGACTAATCATTTGTGTTGATATACAATTAACCAAGAATAACCAAGAATGTCAACGTAATTAAGTACTGACATTTTACCATCCTTATATTACACATAATATATACACATTATGTCAAGCTATATATGATGTTGATTTCTACTTGGCATTGCTTTTCATTGATGTTTTATTTAACTTCACCCTGTCAACAAGCTACTCCACTCTGTTCACCGTGCATATTGCTCAGTTCAACAGAAAACTATCCAATAGCATGGCTATGACTATGAAGGAGAAAAGGCTTGTTTCACCACCTTCATTCAACGCTGACCCGCGCCTTTTGCTTCGACAATCAATTGAGTTGTTATCACCGAATGTAGCATCTGTCAGAGATCTCTATCTCCACCTGGATGGAGTATTAGATAATGGCTTTTATCAGCGCAATTGACTGTTAAGATCTGGGGTTGTACCAAGGATACACAAGGGTATTTGGAACCAGGAATACACCGGAACAGTAGCTTATCGGTGGGAGAACTCTGAGATGGACAGTGTAGTTAGAGGTTGTTCCTATCAGGGAAGAAGAATAAAAGATCTCAACACATGGTTGACCAAACAAAATGGGTTTGTTTGTCTCAATGAATCCATTAAGGTGAGAAACCATGATCCTAATCGCCAACGCTGTCTTTGAAAAAATCATTCATTGGTCACAATTCAAAAGGAGTCAGCAATGTTTTGTATCACCTCATATATCCCAGCGAATGCTTCACTTTTAACTGCTGTGTAGTTCTTTGGAAGCGGCTACAGCAGCTCCTTTTTTTTAATGAGAAAAGACGTTGTCAGAAAACATTTTTGTATGGTTGTGTGGATCACACTTTCTGAATACAAACTGACATTATGTGTTTATGGCTGCTATGTATTTTATTTACCCGTGTGTTTCTAAGAAGAACTATAGGGTGAGGTTTCTCACGACGTTGGCTCTTGTCTCTAGTACGCAAAGCACGTATACAGATGATGAAGAGATGCCCCATTGCACACACTTCATCATCAGTTTTAAGGGTTGTAGATGCCTTAGCTCTACTGCAAACCAACACAACAAGGATTTCACATCTATTAAAATAGTGCATTGTATATGAGGTTGACAATGTATACTTCAATATGATAGTGAGGGAATGCATGACAAATGATTGGCCACCATGAGTGCCACAGTTTGTTTGTAACACTAAACAAAAGTAAATGGAGGGAAACAATACACTGCTCTTCCATCGCCACAGTAGAGTTCAGCCACTTTTGTGTAGCAACTTTTTTCTCCACTCTCATTCAATTGCGACTGAATAACACTGATCACCCCCCCCCCCACACACACACCTAAACACACAAACCTTTCTTACCTGTGTGTGTGTGTGTGTGTGTGTGTGTGTGTGTGTGTGTGTGTGTGTGTGTGTGTGTGTGTGTGTGTGTG
>JAOPJO010000111.1:21330784-21345319 GCA_027123675.1 Molva macrophthalma
ACACACACACACACACACACACACACACACACACACACACACACACACACACACACACACACACACACACGAGTTTGACTATGTGTGTCTATGTGAGTAGCCTCCCATGTGTTGGTTTCTTCCAACACGCTTATATTACATACAAAAATGGGTGTATTGCTTAAGATACAATCCATAAACAATTCTTTACATGTTATTTATATGTAAAGTTATACTTACGGACAGACTTCTACCTCAAGGTAATTTTCAGTAGTGCTGTCCAGGAAAAAGGACTCCACCACTGCAATCAACAGAAATTAATTTTACATAATTTTACACAATTTTACATTACATTTATATAATTTGCATTTTCACCTTTTGAAATTGCAAAGCCCAAGACATCCTTGAAAACAAATAATCGAAAATTCTTGAATGCACGTCTCGAGGACTCTACTTAATAACAACAGGAACATGTTGCATCACATCAACCTATACAGCACAATTCAATGATTCAATGTTAGTGATTTTAATACTCACCTTCATAGTCCCAGAGTCCGGGAAATGGCATGCCAGGGGGTCCATTTGGGGCCGCAGGATCATTAAAAAAGGGACCGGAAACCTTCATCATTAACCCCCCATCTCCAGGAGAAAACGTTATCTTCACCGGGTCATGTGTTACTGGGATGCTGTCCCATGTGTGTCCAATCAATACACTTAAAAATAATAGCGGTCCGGTCACAAATTCCATCTGAGAACTAGATCACTTTAACAGCCAGGTAAAATGTTCAGTGTCTAGGAATATCGTAAACTATGTGACTCACAATACAACAAGCTGAATTTATACTCTTCTGTCCATGTCATGCATTGCTCTTTGCACACCATTTTATGTAATTTGTTATCAAATAGATTAACGGCACTTCAAAACAATTGAACTTTAAGTTGATTGATTGACTTCCTGGTATCATATAAATAACACATCTATTACCTTATTATCGGAGCACTCTGGAATTCTGGTACCGACATTCTCAAAAAGCATGCACGAAATACAAATGTAACTAAATAATATCTGATCTGGAATATACATTCATAACGGCAACTATTCACCTCGATAAAAAAAAATCAACAAAAGCGCGGAACAATAATTGAAAAGTGGGGAACAAGTTCACTGGTGCACAGCTTGACAGTGATTGGTTAATATTTGTTTGCTTTAAAACAGACGGCGGAGACGCTGTAACGTACATCAATATTTGACACGTATATCAGTTTTGCAAGTCATGTTTATTGTATCTATTTCACAAAGATTGCCCCTGACTTGAACGTGTCGAACTTGTATTTTACTCAGAACAAGGTCGTGTTGGAACCGTCTAGACAAGAGATTTACAAGCGTCATCTGGCTACGCCTGGTAACGTCCCCTGGCAATTTAAATCCAGTAAGCTACTTCGCTGTCTGTAAGTTATAACTTCACGTTAGAGCATTGGTAGACTTCCAATAAAGGTTTACCCTGTAAACGACCTTTATCATATGTTGTTGCCTAAACCCACACCCATGCCTAACTCATACGTATATGTTATTTGGTAGCTTTTTAAGTGTACAACTCTATGATTTACTAACCAAGCCATTATGATATAGATCCATTCACACTTGCATTGCAGTATGCAAGCCGAAGTTTAATTTTTACGAAATCAAGGTAAGTAAGAGCTGAAGGAATTACGAGCAGACCGATTCGTGATTGTCGTTATTATTGGTTTTATATTTGTTCGTATGTGTACAAGTCTGCATTTGACAATTTGTCTGTTTCAGTGCAGAGGTTAAACTCTGCTCTCAGCAAGTATCAAGATGCCAACCACAATCACAGCACAATGGCAGCTCAGGTAGTGACATCTTGGAGTTAAATAGTTTTTGCAGATCTAGGCATCCAGTTCCAAGTATTAATGTATGTGTATGTACCTACATTTTCCAGTCACAGTAGTGCTCAAAATTTAGAGAAAAAGATTACTATCTGTGTTCGTTTGAACAATTGAGGTTATCAGGCACCTAAAGGCTACTGTTTACTGGCTATTTGTATATAACAAATACTAAACCATACCATACAAAGTTAACACCTTGTGATGCACATTGGATAGGCTTGTCATGCGGAGGAAGCAAGACCTACTGAATCACCTGGCCTTTGGATGTCTGATAGAAGGTACAGTACAACTATATTGTCATATTGCATATTATTAAATACATACAAATAAAACTGATGATTCCACTGCATCAGTCTGGTAATTTATTTCACACATCTAACTATTGCTTTGTATATTATAGCAATTACTGTTGCTTTCTTTGTAGACCTATGTACTTCTTATAATCATGTCATTAGAATGTATTAAAGAAGTCATGCCTGTGCTCCGTCTCTGTGTTTCAGTATCATGGCTCCTCTGATGGAGGAGTACGACAGACACATGGAAGACATGACTGAACAATTGCACAGATACCAGGTAATTTGGAGAATGCATTTATACAGCACTTATCTCACTACTATTTATGAAGGCCTCATAGGTAAGTCGCTATTTGATACATGCATAAACTCTGACATATGAGACCCACACATACACACACTAGTTCCGTAGTTTCCATCTTTTCATCTAATTTCCTTATTCATACTCATGATTTGTGAATGCCACATTTCAAATTCCAGAATTTTTTAAAATCATAATTGTAATCAACAGGCACAGATGGCAGATGTAAAAGTCAAGTTGGAAAGGGTCATCAAGGAGAATGAACGGTAGGAAGACTTTTTGTGCATAAGATGGTTATATATGCCCAACTATATAAGTCAAGCCCATTACGTTTAAATGTATTCACCCCAGAAGTGCATTCTACACTTAACGAGTGAAAATCTGTTGCCAGGGTGGCTATTAAGTTTGTGTGATTCAATATACATTTCTATTTTGAGAAAGAAATGCCTCCCTTATATTTGTCACCCTACAGATTGTTTCCAAAATCAGATAGAATGTTAAACCTTTACATTTACGTTTCCTTCATATTTAATTAGCACCATTTAGGCTTTACTTTTCCTTATAGGTTAATTTTGCTGTGCTCCATCTTGATACATGATTCAGGTCCAGCCTCAAATTAAGAGCTGTGATTTATTGTAATTAACACCTCATCTGAGCCACATAACACAGGCCTACTCAAGCTTCACACTTGATATATGTGGTGTCCCCCAAGATGGTTAATAGATCATAAATACAGTGTGTCAAATATTTATACATATTGAATCAGTGCATTTTAACTCATCTCGGATGCAGCAGTCTTAAGTTATAGCAGAACTTCTGGGGGAGAAGACACAAAGCCTGGGCCGGGGAACAAAAAGCTTAAGGGGGTGGAGTCACAGCTTGTTTTCTGTTTTGTTACGGAGACATTATACCAAAGAGAAACTCATTTGCGAGTAGATGAAGGGGATTTTAATACTTGGATTTGTCTACAGTGGCCAGTCTACATGATGTTACAGACACTGAGTCCAAGAACGTTGGTGTCGGGACAGTACCTTAGCTTTTCTAGAGCCGGCCGAGTTTGGGCATTACACGGGAACAGATCCCCGCCTCCAGCAACAAAGTTGTTCCAAACAAATATGAAGTGAAAAAAAGGGAAACGTCTATTCACTCAGATTTGAGCTTGTCTGGTTTGTGAGACTATAGCAGTCCTTACTCCCCTAGTTTAAGAAAAACGTGCTATTGTGTGTTCTTTTGGGAACTGGAACATATGTGTTTTCCCTGCACATCTCCCAGGCTGCATGCTGAACTGCGGGAATCTGTGGAACGCCAGCTTCAAGCCCTGCCAGTGGCTTCAGTCCTGGAGAACAGCACCATGGAGGAGGAAGGAGTCATCAAGAACCTCCAAGAACAAATGCAGCTCTCTGGGCAGGTCTCTCTCCCCTTTTTTTTCTTTCTCTCTCTCCCTGTTTCTCTCCATCTCTATATCTGACTCCATCTCTTTCTCCATCTCCTTTCTCTTTCTCTCTCTCTCCTTTCACTCTTTCTTCCTCTCTCTCTCTCCTCTCTTTTCTCTTTGTCTTTCATACATCTATGTTATTTTCCTGACATATTTTGTGTGTGTGTGTGCATGTGCGTGTGCGTGTTTTGTAGGAGCGCGAGCAGGCCATGGAGCTCTGGCAGACTGCGGTCCAGGAGCTGGATCGTCTCCAACAGCTCTATCAGAGGAGTGTGTCTGACGGACAGGTCCACGGTGCCCAGCGGCAGCAGCTCAAGGTGCCGCCAGCGGCCATACGGCCAGCCTGTACAACCGCTGCACTTGGCGGTGGTACAGTTAAAGCCCATGTTAAGCCACTTCATGCAAGGAATAACAAACTCAATTCATGTTAGCAATAGTTATTTTCCCCTTTGTCTCCTGTTAGTGTTTAGGGGTTAAGCATAGTGTGGTGTTTTAGGTTCTGGGTTTGATCCTGATGAAAAATATGTGTAGTTCATATTTTTCCAGGGCAGAACCCCAATGTCCACAGTTGACCATTAGGCATCCTTGAGCAAGATGCCTAGCCCCTACCTGCCATCACCATTAAAATCATCATTGTAGGTCTATGAGAATAAAAGCGTCTGCTAAATGACCAAATGCTAATAGTAATTTATTGGATGCTTCCTCCTTTCTCTTCCAGGACCAGCTTGTCCAATTCCAACAGCACAGCCATAATATCCAAGTGGCCAATCAAAAGCTGGAATCGGTGAGTGATGGTCTATTAAAAGCTCGTTAAATGATCGCCCACCAATCAAGCATGAGACCCTTAATGATCTGTTGTTCAGAGAAAGAGAAGATAAAAAGAGGAAAGACGGTGCTTCTAATAACTCATTTGGAATTTTAAGTGAACCACCGTGTGTTTCTGCCAGCCAGTTTTATTATGGGTTGTTAGGGAATCCTTTATCCAGATATTATTTCTCTCACACACTCACACTGTCTATTTGAATTCACAGTGACTATGGAAAAGGTTACTGGTTGTATTAACTTAATTTGGAGATTAAGCTGTTGCGTCATACACACGCTGCCGCATATACTTGCACGGACACCTGTTTCCGACTTTTGGAGCATAGAGTAGAGGGGAGTAATACTATATACGTGTCATGTATTTTTAATGAGCGAGCTCTGTCCCTTTTGACTTTTCATACCGGCTGCCTCTTCTGCTCCCTATGTGTGTAAACAACCGGCTATCAGGGGCTGAAAGTTCCTGGCTGGCAGAAGACACATAAACAAAGTTTACTAAGGGAACATTTCAGTGTGTTTGTTCACGCACACCCAGTTTGTGTGTGTGTGTGTGTAAAGTAATGTCTCACCATCGGACGCTGTGCCTCCCCTGCCATTCTCAGACGAACCAACAGTTTGTGAAGACGCTGACGGAGCAGAGCACGGAGATGGAGGAGCTGCGCGGCCAGCTAAGGTAATTTGACACCCCCACCAGATCCATCTTTTGACTTTGCATTGATTACAATGAGAGCAGAAATGGCCTGCTCACTTGACTGCCTGCCGATTATGCAGTGGACCCAAAATGGCAACCTATCCCCGGATATTCAGTAGTTTGTTCGACTGACTATCCCTGAGCTCACAATTCTCTGCTCTCATCTGCTCAACATTTCTTTTGTGTTCCCCTCCACGCAGGCAGTCCAAAATTGAGCTGAGGACAGCCACAGCCAAAGTGGAGGAGATGACTAAACTCGTGCAGAATTTCCAAGATCGGATGCAAAGAAAAGTATTAATATGCTTTTGTATGACAAAAGTACCTCCCATGTTCATAAAGCAAAGTTTGAAAAATAACGTGCGCACCTGTCTAAGTTAAATTGTGTGAGTGTGTTTAATTGTGTGTGTGTGTGTGTAGGAGGAAGACACACGTGATGCCCAGGGTCGAGAGGAAGCTGCAGAGAAGAGACTGCTGCAGCTTCAGTCAGCCCTGAGTCAGCTGGAGGCCAGGTGAACACACACCTACATATACATACACACACACACACACACCCACGGCCACTTTTGACCCATTTCCCCCAGAAACTATCCCTCTCTGCACTCTGCAACGTCTCTGTGTACTTTTCACTTTCCCTCACCTCTCCTCCTTCTCCATCCCCCCCCCCCCGCCCCCTCGGTCTCCAGGCTGAAGGCGGCGTCCCAGGAGGCAGAGGCGGTGCGCAGGGAGCAGTCGGTGTGGGAGAGACAGGTGGGGGAACTCCAGGGGCGCTGTGCCTCCCTGGAGGAGGAGCGCTACGACGTTTTGGCCAAAGTGCGCGAAAGCGTTCAGCTCGCTGAGGAGGCCACACTGCAGAAAGAGCAGGTGGGGGCCCCCTTTTTTTTCTCTCCCTCTCTTTTTCCCTCGTTTACGTTATTGTTTCTACAAATTCCCCGGTTTCTGAAATAGTCTTTGTTCGGTGGCCGTTTGGCTCCACTTTGTGTGTGTGTGTGTGTGTGTCTGTTTGTTTGTGTATGTCTTCGTGTTCGTGTTCTAGGCCCTCTTGAGGGAGAAGCAGAAGGTGGAGGAGCTGGAGAAAACAAAGGAGGCCATTAAGCAGCTGATTCAGGATGCAGCCGTCCGCACCAGAAAAGAGGTGGGTAGGGTAGCTTCGAGGGGTCTGTGAGTCCAGCCAGGTCCTCAGTATTCAGAAGCACTGAACAATTACCTTTTCTTCGGAGTCGGCTTAGTAGCCTTCATTGGTTTTTCACAAAAATGATTTTACATTGTTTTTGTTGAACACTACCGCTCTGCTGGCGTATTATTATAATAAGTGCACCACTACTTATCTTTTTTTCTTTTTTCTTAAAAAACAAACAAACAAAAAAAAAAACAGCAGCACGTTAATGCCTCGAGGCCCAATACACACTGTGGATTGACTCAACCTGGATTGCTTCAGGCAGAGACAAAGTGTTAAAAGTTTTATAAATTGTCGATTTTACTTATCTTGTTCTGGCGACAATTCACTTCCCTCCCGGTTAAAGTCGGGGGGGGTCACAGAGGGGCGAGGATGCGGAGGGGTGTAGACCTTTTGACCGCCACATTGTGTGCCCACAGACTAGCTTAACTTTTTCTACTCTTTCTAGTTTTTATTTATTTATTATGGCATAAATTGCAAGAGGAAAGCCTGCCTGAATCAATTACTAATTTTTTTTTTGTCGTGAAGATAGCTTATCAAATCAGTACCACCACATGTGATCATTGCTTTAATTTGCATTCTTCCACGCTGGTCCCTTTTTGTTATAAACCCCCCCCCCCCCCACCTGTGTACACACAGGTAACACAAGGTTATTGTTTCTGCCTTTTGTTGACTATACTCATTGCTTAAACATAAGAACAGCTGTCTGACTAAAGACGGTAAACAACAATGTTTCAGTTCTCTAGACCACAGCTGCCGCCAAGTCAATTGTTTTGTGTGTTGTTATATTTATTTATTTCTTTGTTTGTTCGTCAGGTGGAGAACGTGCGCAAGCAGTGCAACGTTCAGATCCAACGCATGGCCGAGGAGTTGTCTGCCCTGCAGCTGGTGAGGAACAGCCGCTCACACATGTCGCATTAACACCCGCTTTCTTTCCTGTTTACCCTTAAACTTGCCTCGTACAGCGTTTCCCACACAATTATGTTATTTTTGGGCGTAGCTGGGGGGGGGGGGGGTGCGTGCGTGTGTGTGATGCACGGTAGAAGGAACACCCATGCTTTCTTAAATTCTTAAATTAATTATTTAATAATACCCCACATAAAGTGCTGTCCTGCAAGTACTTTGTGACAAATGAGCAGTCGATATTGATTAGCAGCTATGTACAGCGTGCTAACCTCCACAACCCAGTTGGGTGCGAATTTTGGGGGGAGCTGAGCTCACCTGAATGGGACCTGAGCTACCCTATAATTTACACATTTCTGTGTATCAAACAAAGCCGTGTCAAATATAACAAATCGTTTGGTCATGATAGATCGGTGCAATGGGTAACTTGTATTTCATTTAAAGAAAATAAATAACTATTTGCTGCAGAGGCCCCGCTCTCGGTCACAAAATCTTCCCGCCACACTGTATACGACCACAGCGCTGCCCAGTGATAAAAAGCAATTCAACTAAAGTTACTCTCTGTGGTATTAATGCGTGCTTGTTGGCAACATTGTTAAGCAAGTATTGAAATTGTATTGTTGTGTTGTGACTCCGACAATGACCGGAAGCTTGGCGAAGCTGTGTGGGCTACTTTTTGGGCCCAGTTCTTCCCTGATAAAGGTGTTTAACACACACATCTGATGTTCCAATGTTCCATGATTGCGGCTAAGAAACCGGTATGCCAGGGTGCAATTCGCACACTGATTCTAACGTCAACTTATAGCTATCCTTGCCAGCTAGGCTCCTTACATGTTTGCTTAGAACTTATTTGAAGATGTGGGTCTCCGAGATTGACAGCGTTGTGTTAACAACATGGATAGACTAACTTATCAGAGTTCACTTGAATGCATCAGTTTTGGACAAAATTGTGCAGCGGAGTTCACACCGGATTGATTCTATTCAGGAACCCCGGCCAGCCGTCATCTCCGCGGGGAAAAGCCAACAACAATCCTTCCTCCCTCGCATGATCTTGTTTTGATTGAATGTGCACGGAGAGGAGGGGCTATTCGCAGACGGGTCCGTTGCCAATGTGTTTGTGAGAGAGGGCGAGCGGGAGCGGGGCAAGGAGGGGCTGAGCGAATCAATGCGATGCGCGCAGCTCCACAATGAAATACCATTTTACCCATTTTAAATAGTAAAAATAAAAAGAGAAAATCAATATGTGGCAGTCAATATTGATATCGTGGATGGCTGCCACAAATAAATCCATGTATGGGAAACACTGTAGTACGCTTCTTCCTCTGTGCCTCCTATTCCACCATGATGCCCGTTGAACCGCCCGTCTCTCCTTTGTCTCCACACCAACACCGCCACCCCAACCCCCCCCGGCCATCAGGAGTGTGCCGACAAAGAGTCCCAGATCGAGCGGGCCCTACGAGAACGAAAGGCGGTAGAGGAGGAACTGGAGAAGGTGAAGCAATGGAGAGAGGGATTCAGTAGTAGATGTTTTATTCATTTTGACTTATTATTTTTTTTAATTTCAAGCGTTTATTTATTCCCCCGCCCATCCCCCCCCCCCCCTCCTCGGCAGGTGTATAAGGAGGGCCGGGCCGAGCCAGAGTTCAGGAAGATAGATGCGCTCCACCAGCGGTGTCTAGACGCAGACAGGATGAGGGACGACATGACCATCACTCTGCAGAGCACTCAGAATAAACTAAAAAAGTTGGACATGGAGTGAGTTGCATCTTACTCGGGGTGTGTAGGGAGACTGGAGTGGAATATCTATTATGCCTGGGGTTTTCTTTTTCTTTTTTTCTTTTTTCTTCTGGTTGCTATTCACAGCTTTCATTGCCGAGCAGCGTGAAGGTCCTTGCTCTCAGGTTACCGATTTCTTATGCTCAATGACTTTCTCAGTGTTCCTGAAAACCGCCCTTGCCATTTCTTTGGCAAGGGCCTATTTCTTTGGTTGTGGTTTTGGTTAAAGGATTGACTCTTTCAAATTAAGATGTGTTACCTGCCACATATAGCTGGCTCGCGACAATTGCACGCACCGCACACCCAAGTAAACCGTTTCGCTTTTGTTAATATCAAATTTCCTGCCGAGCTTTCGTTCTTTCCCAAAGAATATTATGTGCCGCTCTCTGTACTTCCAAAAAGACCCGTATCAATGTATCAAGGGGAGTCTGCTACGGGTCCATGCCCGCTGCAGAGCGAGATGCTGGGCATGAAAATAACAACTGCTTTTCCGTGTGTGGCTGTGTGTGTGTGTGCACGGACCGTTTTTTTTCTTTTTTCATCTCGCCCTCCATCCATCCACCCATCCATCTACCCGACTGTCGTTCTGACAGGTACGGCGAGGAGCTGGCCCGCTGCCAGGAGGAGGTGCGCCGGCTGCAGGGCTCGCTGGCCGGCGCCCGGGAGGAGTGCGTGGGCGTCAGCGAGGAGCGGCTGCAGCTGCAGCAGGAGAACTTGCAGCTCCGCAGGGAGATGGACGAGCAGCGCAAGGCCAACCTGCTGGTGCAGAAAAGAGCCAAGCAACAGGTAAGCAGTGGCAGTGCAAAGGGGTGGTGGTGGTGGTGGTGGTGGGGGGGAATGCTAGATGGATGAGCGCAAGGGGGCACCGCCCAGCGTGGGTCTATTAACAAGGCCGAGGGAGAGAGAGAGGGGAAAAGGGGGGAGAGAGAAGGAGGAGGACAGTGAAGAAGGGGTAGGAGGCAGGCCCTGCAGGGAACAAGGATAAAGTACACAGAGCTCATATTGTGTGCTAAAGGAGGCTGCCGACTGGTAGGGCTGAAGGTGAAAGAGGCGCCGGGCTGGTAAAGAGCACAGAGTGGAGTTGGATTGGATGTGAAGACGAAAAAGGCTAGTGGAAGAATGATTAGATCAGCTGGTATTGTATGTGCTATACATAGCACCCTAGATCAAATATAGAAAGCTGAAATATGTTGCTGTTAATCTTTAACATAGTCACTTCAAAGAGTGCAAGTAGCATTGTTGATTAACACAGAAGAATACTATTTAATTTTTGTGCAAAGAACAATTTGGTGTTATTTTTTGCAAAGCAATTAGCTTAGCTCATTACCTTTAAAGTAATTAACCCTTCCTCTGCCTTGACATTTCTCATACTGCCTCATTTATCTCTCACCCCTTATCTCTCCCTGTCCCTCTGTCTCTCTCTTACTCTCTCTCTCTCACTCTCACTGACTGACTGACTGACTGACTGACTGACTCAGGTATCCCAGATGGAGCAGGAGTACAGCGTGAAGGAGCTGGGCCTGGACGCACGCGTGCACCAGCTGGAGGCGAGCAGCCGCAGCTCCAGCGACGACCTGACACGCCTCCTCACGGCCCAGCAGCGGAGCGCCCAGCGCTGGAAGGAGGAGGCCAAGAAGCTGGCGCAGGCCTTCGAGGCCAAAATCGCATCCCTCAGGTAAGACGAGGCTGTGAATGGAAAGTCCATGGAAAGGCTGAGAAACAATCGTTTCCATGGCTGATCCGCCCCCCAAGGCTCTTTGAAATACCGGCCCAGAGTTGGGAGAACACTACAAAGCCCCCGCTTTCGCAGCTTGGTTGCACCATCCAAGGATCACCATCAAACGTTTAAAGATGCTTTTTCCCTTAAATAATGACTAATACACCAGACGCCTGCTTTGGTAGAGCAACAACAATTGTACAATTTTTTTTTTTTCAATTTGTTTTATTTTAGAATCCATTTTATTTCCTATATTTTGTATTGTATTGACACCGTGAAGCAACCAACTGTGGACTGTAGCGCAGCACCGAGCGGGCTTGTAACAGAGAAATCTGTCATTTGCAACCGCTGGGCCTCTGCGTTGCACTTACCTACAGCTTTGATTCTAAAATAGCTGGCCCCTCTCTCGTACGTTCCACATCTCCTTCAGGGCTGACCTGAGTCGACACAAGCAGCGCACTCAAGAGCTAGAGATACAGCTGGAAGCTGACCACGAGACCATTGCAGAGGTCAGTCACACACACACACACACACACACACACACACACACACACACACACACACACACGCGCGCACACGCACACGCACACAAATAAATGCGGCTGGAGTGCTGCAAATCAATATGCGTGCACGAGAAAATCTGGATTGGTGTTGGAGTAGGAATGTTCTTGCCCTTTTAAGAATCAAGTGCGTTTTGATTTGAGATCTTTTGTGTTCTAGACCACGTTTTGATTAGGTGTGTGTGTGTGTGTCCCCAGTACGAGAGACAGCTGGCCGAGTACCAGGAAAAAAATGTCCGTCTTCAGAGGCGGCTGACACAGGCAGAGCAGAGGGCGACCATTGTTACTCAGCAGGTATGGTTGACCTATGTGGAATACCAAATGAAACAAGGGGGACCTTTTACAGTTTATATCATTAGTATAATATCGGAACTAACGACTTGGTTGTCTACAATGTGTCTGTGCAAGCGCTGTTGAAAAAAGAAAAGAAAACTCTTTAGTTCGGTTGATGCATTTTAATGATGACCATTAAAAAACCACAAGGGTCCATTTTGTTTGCTTTTATCTTGCAGCTAAGCCTGCTGACATCACAGAGAAGGAAGACTTCAGCCATTTCAGATCTGGAGACTGTATGATATTGGCTCATGGAGGAGAAGGAAAAGAGAGAAACCATTTTACTGTTAAGCTCTAGTCAATGTGCCGTATTTATTGTAATTGTGTATTGCAGCAAATGTTGCAAATTCAAGTTGATAAATGACTTTATTAAACATTTTTGCCATTTTCCACGCTTTCCCTAAAGCTTGTTGCCAGAACAATGTCAATGTTTTTCTGTTCAATAAATACACTTATGCAGCACATTTTGTAATACACCTGAAAAAAAACGTGATTGAATAATAAAAAGTATAATTTTTATTATGTGAGAAATGCGTGTTAATCTTTGGCCGTACGCCAGCAGCTTTCATTGTTTGGTCACGTGACTTGCAGGATCCCGTTGCTTAGAAACCGTAAACTTAACAGTGGTGACACTACAAGCTAAGCTTGGCAGGTGTTTACATTGTAAGTTTGAACAAAAAAACTAACTACTTTTGCCTTTTAAGTTGTATACATAACTGTTCGACTATGTCTTCGGCAAGCCGAAGAGGATCGCAGCAGCACTGCGAACCAGGTCAAAGTGGCAGAGATACGGCAGGAGGTAGGCATTATGTATCATCTGAAACCAGTGGTTATGTCATTCTATTAACTGGTTTTTACTGGGAAATCAGATATTATTGCCATATGCCTATTTTCCCTGATGACTTGTATTTATACATTTTAGGGATAATGTACACGGAAAAGCTTCCTGAGCTCCAACCCACCAAATGTTTACCAAAGCTGGCAGCCAATGTCAAAGACAAGCAGGTCAGATCCAGTGATTTAGTAAGGGAAATACCAATTGTAATTATGTCAGCGAGTTAGGCCAACTGTGGCAGCTTTAGCCCAAGTCATTCAAAAGTGTATCCTGAAGTTGTTAATTTCTTGTTGAATGCCGTTAACCTTGATGTAGACCGCGTTGAAGAAGCAGATACTGCTCCACAAGCAACCCGACCGTGTGTGCATACAAGCCCGCGACAGGATGCTCCTCCCGGGATGGAACGCGACGCCATCCTCCTTTCATCAGCAAACACAGCGGGAAGAACGACTCCCAAAGCGAGTGTATGCAAACACTTTACCGGAGCTACCAGCACATGTCAAGGAAAAAAGGGTTAGTGTTAAATGTAGAAGTACAATGGCGCCGTTGAGACAATTATAACTAGACCTCTGGGATTTAATAAAAAAAACTAAAACACGTTCAATCCGACTCTGCTGCCTTTATAATTCATCAATTATAGAAGCTGGCGTCTCTGCCGATGCCAGTTCCTGCACTTGGAATCAATATTATCAAAACAACCGCTCTAGGCCTACTATATTCCAATTATCGAAATCCCACACAATAGAACGAACCCATCCCTTGTACTTTATGTTCCTCTGAAGAGAAACAAAAACCGATACTCTTTGATGATCTGTTCCTCCCTATCCCTTTCTCTTGAAGGCCCAGATGGTCCAGCGTAGCACCGCGTCAACAACCCCCTGTCATCCCAATCAGCCGCCTGCCTCCAAAAAAACCAAGAGGCAATCCCTCTCTAGCCTCTCCAAGAGCTCCCCCATCGCCATGCACTCACCTTCCCCGCCGCCGGCTGCCGAGAGGAGGCCTCACTTCAGCTGTGTGGGGGAGGTGGGGAGGGCGGTCGTCCGTAGTCCCCCAGACATCGTCAGAATCATCCGGAGCAACCCAAACGCTGGCTTCCTCTACATGACGTCGGCCGTGCCGAAATCTTCCATCGACTACGATCCTTTTAACCTGAAGTACGTCCGACCAATAATATAACCGCTGGTAACCCTTTACAAGTGTACATTAATTAACCATTAATACACATTTGTTAATGCAGTAAAAAGCATTAACTTACAGTTAACAGTTTACTGATGTTCTAGACTATAATAATTTACTTATGGTGTTCATGTTAACTAAGGTAATGGTGTTCATGCTAACTAAGGTATTCATTTATACATTATTTAGCATCACCCTAACACCAACCCCTTCGCTACTGCTATATAATATATGGAGAGTATTGTTTGCCAATATGTGTGCGCGTGTATGTGTGTGTGTGTTGAACCCCTTAGAATCATAACGTACGAGAACATCCCCAAGCATGACTACCTCACGGTCAGCCCCGAGGGTGTGTTGTCCGTGACTGA
Organism: Molva macrophthalma; assembly: GCA_027123675.1. NCBI lineage: Eukaryota > Metazoa > Chordata > Actinopteri > Gadiformes > Lotidae > Molva > Molva macrophthalma. The sequence continues at coordinate 21,345,053 of JAOPJO010000111.1, forward strand.
AGACACGCATGACTTTGTTCCCCTGGAGCGCTGGGAGCACGAGTACCACTTACACCGCAGGCTGCTGCGCATCCCCACCTTCGCCCGCTTCCCCAAGTGGAGGGCTTTCCGCTTGTGGCGTACAAACGTCCGCGCCAAGAAGATCCACAAGGACAGGGAGTCACTGCAGCAGAGCCTGATCATCGTCAACAAGGTCTGTGTGTGTGTGTGTGTGTGTGTGTGTGTGTGTGTGTGTGTGTGTGTGTGTGTGTGTGTGTGTGTGTGTGT
>JAOPJO010000111.1:21361231-21372228 GCA_027123675.1 Molva macrophthalma
TCTCTCTCTCTCTCTCTCTCTCTCTCTCTCTCTCTCTCTCTCTCTCTCTCTCTCTCTCTCTCTCTCTCTCTGTCCCTGGGTCCATCTCACCCAGTTCCTTTCCTCCCCTCAGAGTAGTGCCTTCCCTCTGGGATGCTGATGGTCTCATGGATAAGGATCTTCCAACATAGTGCGACACTGCAGCTCCTCTGGGAAATAATTTACTTCCCACTACGACCGGTGTGGCGGGGGCAAGAGATCAGAAGTCTTCAGACTAAATCTGTACTCTATACTTTTCACTGCTTCCACTTCCTCTCCTCTTTCTTCTGCTCCCCCCCCCCCCAAAGCCATAATTGAATAATGTATGTGGTTGATGAAAGATATATCCTCCATTCTTGGCCGCTGCTCACTAGTTGGCGTTGGCAGCTGATGCTGGTTCACAGTCGCAGAACTGCACCATAAACCCTCACAGAGTAATTCAACTCTGGGTTAAACGTTGGGATTTCTATGAACTTACACAATCCGTCTATATATCTAGCAAGCTATTCAATCCATCGATCTATATGTCATTTTGTCTGTCTGCCTGCCTGCCTGCACCTGTATTTCAACATATTGACACTAACAGTATCTTAGGCCAGAGAATACAGAGAAGTAGAAAGTGTAGTACTGCCATCTAGGGGTTTGGCTTTTTTTTTTTTACTCTGCTGCCAACTCTGGCAACAATATAATATGGCTGCTTTGGAGGTCGTTTGACAAATTAATAGAAATTGGACTGCCCCATGTGGAGGTGTCTACTTTTGCAGGGTGGCACCCTCACTCCTGCATAAATGAGACTGACATACTTTGTAATTGTGCATCGTTATAATTGCCTTTTGTTTACATATTTCGCCAGTTGTGTGACAGGGACCATTCTCAGAACATACATCGGCTTAACGCTCTCGTTTCCCAGCGTTAAGCCGATGTAGACTGTGACAGCCTTACAGAGGCGGTTAGAAATAATTCCAATTCCTCTCAAACTCATTTTGAAATGCGTTGGAAATGTCGATGTGCATCCATCTTTTTTTTTTTTCAACATGATCACGCGTAGAAAAATCAGCGGCGGCCCAAAGGAAATGCGCGCACATGTTTCCTGGCACCTCCTGGCTATACAGGATTGGCATTTCTTTTTTTTAATCAAAACGCGGAGCAGCCGAAAATGGAAAAATAAAAAGCGAACGTAATTACACTTTAACGACGTTGACATTTCCACCACGGCGTCCCCCCCTGGTCCCGCCCCTCCCCCAGGTTCTACTTCCTGTCCAACGACGAGCTGCTGGAGATCCTGGCGCAGACCAGGAACCCCCAGGCGGTGCAGCCCCACCTCCGCAAGTGTTTTGACTCCATCACACGGCTGGAGTTCGCCCCGACGGCGCCCGACGGCGCCCCCCCGGCGGTGCAGACAGAGCAGGAGGCCGGCGGGGAGCAGGAGGCCGGCGGGGAGCAGGAGGCCGGCGGGGAGCAGGAGAAGGCCTTCAGTAACGATGTCCTGGCCATGGTGTCCCCCGAGGGCGAGAAGGTCTGCTGCTGCTGCTGCTGCTGCTGGGTCTTCGTCCCCCCCACATTCTCAACCCTTTGTGTGTGTGTGTGTGTCTCTGTGTGTGTGTGTGTGTATGTGTGTGTGTGTGTGTGTGTGTGTCTGCCCCCGTGCCCCGCTGTCTGTCTCAAGTCTTGGGATAAAGAGAGAGAGAGGGAGAGAGAGATTCAGAGAGCGGGAGAGAGAAGGAGTCTTTTATACCCACATGTCTTTCATATACCCATGGCATCTTTTGCCTCTGCTTCCCCATCCTGTCTATCTCCGCCCACACTCTGACACACATGCACGCTGGCACATACACATATACACAAAGAGCGCTCACCTTCTCTATCATCAATTATTCTTTAAGGGAAAAAATATATATGCAACAATTGAAGGATGTAGCCATGCTCTCTCTCTCTCTATCTCTCTCTTTCTCTCTCGCTATCTCGCTCTCTCCACCTCTCTCTCCTCTTTCTCACTCTACATCCCCCCCTCCTGCTCTCCTTCTGTCTCTCACTCTCTCTCTCTTTATCACTCTCCCGCTCGCTCTCGACCTCTCTCCCTCTCTCTGGCTCTCTCTCTCTCTCCCTCTCTCTGGCTCTCTCTCTCTCTTTCTCTGGCTCTCTCTCTCCCTCTCTCTGGCTCTCTCTCTCTCCCTCTCTCTCTCTCCCCCTCTCTCTCTCCCTCTCTCTGGCTCTCTCTCTCTCTTTCTCTGGCTCTCTCTCTCCCTCTCTCTGGCTCTCTCTCCCTCTCTCTCTCCCCCTCTCCCTCTCCCTCTCTCTGGCTCTCTCTCTCCCTCTCTCTGGCTCTCTCTCTCCCTCTCTCTGGCTCTCTCTCTCCCTCTCTCGGGCTCTTTCTCTCCCTCTCTCTGGCTCTCTTTCTCTCCCTCTCTCTGGCTCTCTCTCTCCCTCTCTGGCTCTCTCTCTCTCCCTCTCTCTGGCTCTCTCTCTCTCCCTCTCTCTGGCTCTCTCTCTCCCTCTCTCTGGCTCTCTCTCTCCCTCTCTCGGGCTCTCTCAGGTGGGCCTGACTAAAGGTCTGAAGGCGCGGGGGAACGTGGAGGACTGGCTCTGCAAGGTGGAGGAGGCCATGTTCTCCTCGCTGCGGCGCCTCAGCAAGGCCGCCATCGTCGACTACCAGGAAAGGTCCCGGGAGGAGTGGGTGGTGGCGGGACACCCCTCCCAGGTAACCCCTCCCCTCACACCCACACACTCACTCACTCACTCACTCACTCACTCACACTATACTGATACACACACATACACACAGATGGGGACTTCCCTATTTTAACCCTCCCCATTGTTTTGTACGTGATGTTTCCCTTGCATTGCATAATCCCTTTGAGGTAAATATATTGGCTGTTAGGATATTAAAGGAGTTATTTTTCTTCAGAGCCATTATTTGATAATCGACCAAATTTGAAAAGCCATACCGAAAATAATACAATTACTGCAACGCCTTTTCAACTGTCACTCAGTCTGTGTGTGTGTGTGTGTGTGTGTGTGCGTGGGCGTGCGTGCGTGTGCGCTTGTCCACCAGGTGGTGCTGACCATCTCTCAGATGATGTGGTGCAGGGATCTCGATGACTGTCTTGAAGGTGACCACGACCACTTTGAGGCCCTGCAAGAGTTTGAGATCACCAACTTTCAGGTACCCCCCACACACACACACACACACAGACACGCACACACAAACACACACTGAGGCTGTGTACCTCACGCATGCATTCAATCATTCAGTCGTTTATTCATTTTGTATCCACTTTGTGTTTGAATGCATGTGTGTGCGTGCGCGTCCATGTGTGTGTTTGTGTGTGTGTGTGTGTGTGTGTGTGTGTGTGGTTCAGAGGCTAAACGCGCTGGCGGCGCTGGTGCGAGGCCACCTGCCCAGCCTTCATCGCAACATCATCACTTCCCTGATCACCATCGACGTGCACGCCCGAGACATTGTGACCGACCTAGTCCGCCAGAAGGTAGCTTCAAGGGTCCTGTTTACTTTCAGAGCAGTTCACTTCCATTCAGATTTTCTGATATGGTAAACGTTTTCCTTTTCATTTTTTGCCGCGTATTTCATAAATACAGCGTTGTGTTACCTACTTTTCAGTTTCTATTTGATTACTCCTACGTTTCTGTAAATGTAATTTACTCCCGAGGGAAGTCCCTGCATTCTCTTGTGTGTTTTATTTTTGTTCAGCTTCTGTAAAGAGCTTTTGAAAGGCAGAAAATGAGAAATGTTTACCAGCGTCACCCGCCTGCAAGCTGTCACAAGGGTCCTAACGAGTCTCTGGGTGTCTCCTTCCAGGTGGACTCCAGCTCTAGCTTTGAGTGGCAGAGACAGCTGAGATACTACTGGGACATGGAGCTGGACAACTGCATAGCCACCATGGCGCTGTCTACCTACGTCTACGGCTACGAATACCTGGGAGCTTGTCCAAGGCTGGTTATTACACCACTCACGGTAAAAATAAAAATATATATATATCTCTGTTAAAAGGCATTAATGGTTTAATGTGACATTATGTCATACTAGGTGCAAGGCATGTATTCACACTTTCCTCTTAGGTGGAATGTTTTAAAATGTGTCATCGTGCCAATTAAACAAGCAAAAAATGCAAACACAGTTAACGAGCACACATGCACACACACTCTGGTTGTACACACGGTCACACCGTCCGGCCCAAATGCAGAACCCCAGAGATGTTTTTATTTATTCATCTTGTTGTGTCTCTCTCCCTCGACGTGCAGGATCGTTGCTACTTGTGTTTAATGGGGGCTCTGCAGTTGGATCTTGGTGGGGCCCCTGCGGGCCCAGCAGGGACAGGCAAGACAGAAACCACTAAGGACCTGGCCAAGGCCCTAGCCATCCAATGCGTGGTCTTCAACTGCTCCGACGGACTGGACTACAAGGTGATGCTTGAAAATATATTCTGCGTTCAATGTTTTATTATTTTGTTTCGTCCTTTCTTCCCTTCTTTCTTTCTTTCTTTCTGTCTTCCTTTCACTGTTACTCATTTCATGCTCTTTAGCTCTCACCATCTCTCTTTACGCGGTGGCCTTGCTTGTACCTCCCATATATCGCCACTAGATGGCGGTGTAGAAATAGGAGTCATACTGAGCCAGTAGTGATGCTGGGGGGGGACAGTAGGGGATGCTGGATGCACTGATTGCATGTCAACCGTGGACTAGCCCCGTAATGACAATTGATTCTTATAATTTAACAGTATGGTAATGCGGTGGAGAAACGTCTTTGATTGTAGATGAGATATTTGATCACAGAATGACCCCAAATGATATCTTGACCTCCAAATTAGCTGTCAAAACCCCTCTCCCATCAGATTGCCTCTTGCACCGTGATTCTCTCAGATGATAATCACGTGTCCCCCAGCTGATCTTTAACCACTCACCTTTTCCCTCCCTGTACCAGATGATGGGGCGCTTCTTCAGCGGCCTGGCCCAATCAGGGGCCTGGTGTTGCTTTGACGAATTTAACCGCATCGATATCGAGGTGCTGTCGGTGATTGCTCAGCAACTCATCACGATACGAAACGCCAAGATGGCCAAGGTAGGCTAAGCTACACCCCACTTACCAGGGCTACAGGATTACGACAAAAGTGGCGAATTGCGATGATTTTTGCCTGATATTCCGATTGCGATTATTCATTGTGATTAACAGTCATTTTGCCAGCTTGGCACTCATGTCACCTTGCTTCATGTGCATTGACGGTTCGATCCCCGGATCCTCCTAGCCGAGTGTAACCCCAGCTGCTGCCGATGAGCTGGCTGTTGCCTTGCAGGGTTGACACCCCAGCCGTTGTATGAATGTGTGAATATGAGGCACAAATTGTATAGCGCTTTTACTGGCCAGAGGTCATGCTATTTTAATGCAGTCCATTTACCATGTCATATTTGTAGCCGTAGTGATTCCTCAGACCCCTCATGGACACACAACATTCTAGTGCCATGAACAGCAACACCTGTAAAACGTTAAAGCGCTTATTGCTCAGTTGTAGCGGTTAGTAATTTGATTGAAGTTGATGAAGTTGAAGTTGAAGTTTATGCATTTAGTGTGGCTTTTTCACTATTAGCTAATGCAGAGGCCAAACTGGCGATATCGATTAATATGCAATTAATTGTGCAGCCCTTATACCTTCTCACTGTATATCATACTACTATGCGATGTAGGCGGGCCATAGGGTGGCTTGGATGGTCCACTCCTAGCCGTAATGTACTGTGTTTGATCGCCAAAATCTCTGCATCCTACCTGTAGGCATCCCACCTGTACGGAGCAAGATTGCCTAACTCCTACAACAATTTACCAAATTTGACTTTGATAATTGACTAGTCTTCTAAGTCATTTATCAAGGACAAATAAAAACACATTTGCTCCCTAATGTTGAAGTACAATTCAAATACTTGGTTCCTGGATCCAGATTAGTTGGCATTCTTCTTCTTGGCAGCTTGTCAGATAAAGCAAGCACAAGACATCACTTTGGAGTCTGGTGACGCTGGTGACGCTGGTGATGCGGACATGTGCTATTATTTATGAAATTGTATTGACTCAATTATTAATCAAAGGTATAATCTGAGTAATCAACTCAGTCATAAGTTGTCGCCCTAATGGAAATTCCTATTCTGTGTTATTTAGTACGTTCACGCGTTTTCATCCTTTCAGCTGTCCAGGTTTATGTTTGAGGGTCGTGAGATCAATCTGGTGATGTCATGCGCCGCCTTCATCACCATGAACCCCGGCTACGCAGGTCGGACGGAGCTCCCCGACAACCTCAAGGCTCTGTTCCGACCCATCGCCATGATGGTGCCCAACTACGCGCTCATCGCAGAGGTGTGTGCATGTGTGTGTGGGCGTGTGCACATGTGTGTGCGTGCGCACATGTGTGCATGTGCGTGTGTGTGTGTGTGTGTGTGTGTGTGTGGTTGTGCACCGATACGTGTAAGTGTGTTCAGAGGATGATGCCCAAAATGTCGGGGGCTACATGGTGGTCGGGCCAGTCAGACCCGAGCCACATGTGTCCTGCCTCATCCCACCACGAGTTGGGCCTAATTTGTGGCTGTGGTTTGCCTCCCACCAGCCTCCTGCTGAAATCTGTGGAAGCTGTTTAGGCACCTTGTCATGGCTGATAAACAGGCATTTGTGGGCACGTGTGTGGTCGCGTATCACACACACACACACGCAGACACACACACACACACACACACACACACACACACACACTCAGACTTACAAATGCCCTCACATCAGAAACGCACACACATACACACAAACGCATGCTTGCACACATGCACACATACACACACACACACAAACAAAACACACACACATACCCCTACGCGACCACAAATGCACCCACATCCCTACGCATCCACACACACACACACACATACACACATACACACACACAAATGCACCATTTCTGCTCCCTTCAACCGATGCACTGCATCGGTATTGGTGGGGGAGGATCAGAGCTATCAACCCTAAGGCAGTGGTCTCAATCCACCGGCCCTCCAGCTGAAATAGCAGGGGCCCTAACAGAAAACATGGAAACTTGAGCCGCACTGAACCTCATTAGTGGAGAAGGCACCACGCTGAAGAGAGAGAGAGAAGGATGGGAGAGAGAGAGAGAGAGATGGGAGAGAGAGAGAGATGGGAGAGAGAGAGAGAGAGAGAGAGAGAGAGAGAGAGAGAGAGACAGAAAGAGATGGGAGAGAGAGACATGGGAGAGGAGACAGAGAGGGAGAGAGAGGGAGATATGGGGGAGAGAGAGTGAGAGAAGGGGGGAGAGAGAGAGACAGGGAGTGCCCATAGCACACAAAATGGTAACCGAGCTGCACTTTTGAACACCTGCCAACTGTATCAAGACATCAGAGACGCATACTTCCCCACAGATTACAAACACCTACAAAGATTTTGAAAACATGAAGTACAGCAATGTGCAAACGCAGCAGCTAGATTTGTGAGCTGTGGTTACAGGAAAAGCCTGTCCAATGGAATACAGCCATGAATACAGACCTGCCAATCATCTGTGTATTCCTGCACTATCTGCCCCATGTTGATCTCTGTACATAGACATTCTGTTCGAACAAACAGAACAGAAAAGAACAGAAAAAAAACAAATACAAAAATAATTTGTTGCATTGTTCACAGTTCTCTTGTTTGGATTAATATTTTGAAACTGCAAAAAGAAGAGAGAGAGAGAGAGAGAGAGAGAGAGAGAGAGAGAGAGAGATGGGCGGAGAGAGAGAGAAGGCGAGAGCGAGAGAGAGCGAGAGCGATGGGCAGAGAGAGAGATAGAGGGAGAGATAGATATGGGGGAGAGAGAGATTGATAGACACAGAGAGAGAGAGAGAGAGAGAGAGAGAGAGAGAAAGAGAGGGAGATTGGGGAGGACAACTGGCGACTTGCGTTTTACCCCATTGTAGGGTAGCACTCTTATCGTGCACGTATGAAGAGCCCCGCCAGAATAGGCAAGAGATGAATAGAGGGGGGAGGGATGAGCCCTGATACATCAGACGCAGATGAACCAATATGAGACGGCTTCATTAATTAGAGAGAAGGACTTCGCCCCATCGGATGATTCGCATCTCTCATTTCCGAGACATTAAGCCCACTCAATTCAGAATCAACAGCGTGTGGACTCATACAAAGCAGGGATGATTTTGATGTGACATTTTGTGTCTCCCCGAGCCCAGGAAATGTATTTTCTCTAGTGGGACGTGTGTGATGCTGTGATGTGGACCTCTCCGTATGCAGGCACCCCAGCCCCGGGCAAAAAAAGATCGGGGATGGAACCTCCTCCCTTTGGCAACAGCTATTAGGCCAGCGACTAATGTGCCAATATCTCCCCCCTGTGCACCATGAAATGTCCCTTGAACAAAAGACTGTTTTCTGAAATGTGGGGAGAAAAAAAGAATCCTATTTATCTAGGCTTTGTCTTCCCAGAAGGAGGACCATTATGGAGGTCGTTTTTTTTGCCTTTGCGAACAAAAATAATTATTCCGAAAGCAAAAATTAGCTTTTAGGTTTTTAACAGACCAGGTTTTTTTGCAATCAAATATCATATAATCGAGATCAAAACGTTATCTATTCCAATCAAAACGAATTATATGTCAAACAAAATGAATTGCTTTAAAAGCTTTGAAAGTAAAATAAATGCATTTAAACACAAAGACACCTTCAAGTTTGGCTGCATTTTCCCCCTTTGGTCAGGCTGTCCATTGGTTTGCTCTTGGTGGCATGTATTTTGCGATTGGGCCATCCTATGAGGGTAACATTTGTGTATTTTTGTTGAGAGCAGAACGTTTTGCATTACAAACAATAATCATGATTCTGAGACGTGTTCATTATTTTTAAATGGAATGCATTTTGTTTTGATCTTGATTATGTAATATTTGATTGTAACACATTTCTTTGGCCTCTTAAAACTTTTCAGCCTTGTTGTTGGTCTCAGAATAATTATTTTTGTTTGTAATGCAAAATGTTGTTCTCTCGACAAAAATACATAAATGTAGGATGGCCCAAACGCAAAAAATATGCCACCAAGAGCAGACGAAGATTGGTCTGTTAAAACCTTAAAAGCTAATTTTTGCTTTCAGAATAATTATTTTGTTTGCAATGAAAACAGTTTTGCACTCAACATAAATACACAAATCTACCGCCATAGACCATTACTTTAATTGTTATTTGATAGTGCTTTCTGAGTTTACCAAAGAACAATGATTATGAACAATGTCTAAGTGCTGTAATTGCTCTTTGTTATTTATGTGTTAACATAATCTTTTAAAACAGTTAATATAAGTTTGTGTGTTTGTGTGTGAGTGTCGTTGTCTGTGTGTGCAACTCACAAAGGCATGCATACTGACAACGTAGATGTGTGTGTGTGTGTGTGTGTGTGTGTGTGTGTGTGAATGAGTGTGTATGTCAGCCGTGACAAAAACAAGCGCTGACGGCGCTGATGTGTTCGTGAGAACATGCTTGCTTGCATGGGACTGTGTGTGTGAGTCCGTGGGTATATACAAGCACTATATATAGTATATACAAGGTGTGTGTATGTGTGTCTGTATGTGTAGGTATGTGCATGAACGTGCTTATGTGTGTGTGTACGTGTCCATACGTGTGATATATGTGATATATATATGATGTGTTTTTCTCTTGAAGACATACTGACAACAACATTTGTGTGTTTATGTATATATGAATGTATGAGCATGCATGTGTGTGTGTGTGTGTGTGTGTGTGTGTGTGCGTGAGCCTGCATGTGTGTGTGTGTGTGTTTTTATGTGTTTGTGGTTGCGTGAGCATGCAGGTATGTGTGTGTGTGTGTCTGTGTGTGTGAGAGCCTGCATGTGTGTGTGTGTGTGTGTGTGTGTGTTTTCAGATACGCTGATGATGTTGTTTCTCATATAGGAGCGGGTTGGGGGGGACTCACCCGTGACGAAGACGTAGACGCTGGCGGCGGTTGTGCCATCGATCAGCGGCTGGACGTTCCGGTAGTGGCAGCGGTAGGTGCCCGTGTCTGATGCCCACGGATCGCTCAGCAGCAGCGCCTTGCAGTACGGCTTCCCCGGCAACCCGGCGCACTCCCTCACCAGGGCGTAGCGCTGGCCCGGGGCGTCGGTGGGGCGGGGCGGGGCCTGCCGCTCCTGCAGCAGCTCCTTCCCCGGCAGGGCGGCGTCGGGCCACGCCCACGCCAAGGTACGCTGGCCTCTGGGGGGGGGGGGGGGGGGGGGGTCAGAGGTAAGAGTTCAGGGGTGGTTGGTGCAGGTGTAAAGGGAAAGGCAGTTTTTTTTTTTTTTATCAGTGGGGAGAATGTATTGTCTGTGGATGAACGCTAGGCGTGTGATTATTTTGGTAAGACTTGATTCCGTTTTGATAATTGGGGGATCATGGGTTGATTCAAAATCAATTCTCGATTTAAAACGATTCCCAATTGAAAACTGATTCTCGATTCAGTACATAGGGATGCTGGTTTCAGGATCTACTCCAGTTCGGTGTGCGATAAAAAAGGCAGTGTGGCAAATTACGGCATGAAAGCAGAGTAAAGTGTGTATAAGATTAAGTCGTTTTTATATTTGAAAAAGTTATATCAACTGATTTCATTAATTTTAACACACAAAGGCAAACCTAAGTCAAAATGGAAAAAAATTAAAGTTGTAAATCAATTTACAATCATAAATGAATCTTTTTTTTTCCACCCCTAATGGACACATTAGGGAAGTTCATTAAATACATTAAATTAAACAAGGTCACTTAATAACATTAAAAGTCTCTTATTTTTACTAGGGGCTGAGCATTACTCAATAGCTGTATAGTGGATAGTGTGCATGTTTTCCTTTAAGTCATTTGTGTGTGCATTTGTTTGTGTGTGTGTGTGTGTATGCGTGTGTGTGTGTGTGTGTGTGTGTGTGTGTGCGTGTGTGTGTGTGTGTGTGTGTGTGTGTGTGTGTGTGTGTGT
>JAOPJO010000111.1:21427647-21438460 GCA_027123675.1 Molva macrophthalma
CATTTATAGGATGACATTTATACATGAATCGTATTTATCATATGTCTACTGAGGAAGTGTGAAACACAATGGATGACGATAAACTGGCTACAGAACTGCATGTGAATCTGCCGTCTCCCCTCTCTAGGTAAGAGTACGTGCTTACTGGTGAGGTGCTGGGAGGAGCTGAAGCACATACTGGCTATAACACCCAGAAGTATATCAAACATGATTTGGATCCTATGACGATTTTGCAATAGATGGGTGCGCGGCACGGTTTTCTACAAAGGAGCCAACAAGGGAGGCACAGCTTGTATGGCGTTAGGGTTTTTTTTTGTTGTTGTTTCTCCAGCGTTTTCTGGGTCTCTTTATCATCTCCTTTCACAGGGGTGGTGGTGGTAGTAGTGGTGGTGGTGGTGGTGGCAGGGGGTGGAGGAACGGAGGAACGGCGTCTTCATGTGAAGTCCTTGGAGACGGCCTCGATGAAGTTGGGCGCCGACATGAGGATGGTGAAGGTGCAGATGATGGAGAAGAGCGAGAAGGCCACCAGGCACAGGCGGTCCACCACGGCCGCCGCAAACTTCCACTCGCTGCAGATGGCGTCGCCCCGGTCGCGGTCCCGGAAGCGCCCGGCGATGTACTGCACCTCCTCCAGGATGCGGGAGATCTCCGGCACCTGCTCCATCAGCAGAGTCCTCACGTGGTCCGAGTGGATGTCGCTGTTCTGGCTGCTTCCACCTCCACCGGCGCCACCGGCGCACATCATCACCCCCGAGTCGGCGCTGCTGGGAGGGAAGGCGGGGTTGTCCGTGCCCATGGAGTGGTAGCCAAAGTACAGGTTCATGCTGCCGTTGGTGGTGTTGGCGGCGGTGGCGGCGCCGCCGCCGGCGGTGGACATGGGGTGGGTGGAGGCCTGGCCTGGGATGGCGTTCATCTGGATGCTGCTGGCGCTGGCGTGGTGGTGGGGAGCGGTGGCATGGGAGTACCGGTGGAGGCGGTCTCCGCCGGTCTGGGTGTTGATGGTGCAGGTGGGCCTCTTGGTGTCCTCTCCGGGCTTCTTCATGCGCAGGAACCAAGCGCACCAGTTGAGCAGGATTATTCTGACCTGGATGACAGTGGGGACAGTTGGAGGAGGAAGAGGAGGAGGGGGGAAGATGAACAACGTTGGAGAGGAAAGAAACACTACGTGCAGCAACACAAATCAACAGAAGGTTGAGGGATAAGGATAAGTTCCAGGAGAGCGTCTGGGGAGGAAGTCTTTTCTTGTATTCCAGGCACACATAAAGTTGGTGTGTTGCTGTTGTACAGGCAGACTTGGGAAGCACATGATACCTTAAATCCACTGAACTTATTCCTTAATTCAGACTATTCGGATGACTACGACGTGATCGGACACATAAATGCCGAGAATGTGGGACATCATCTCAGGCTATGGGAGAGAGATATTGGACAAACCAAAAATGTCCCTCAGGTTTAAAATGCCAATGCTGTTTACACTGCAGTCCACCGTGGGTTGGGTAATAGTCCACTCAGCCTTAGCCTCTAGTTGATACCAGGGCAGGACTGGCCGTCCGGGCAACCCGGGCACTTTCCCAATGGGCCGGCGTGCCTTTTGGGCCTTTTTTTTTCTTTTTGTCTGACCGGCCTATAACACAGGTAGCACATTGGTTATTTTCTTAATTGACACTTGAATTGGCCCAATCACATATATAAAACCCTCCCACTTTGGGCTCAGTGGCATCATTAACAGCGCATCTGCAAAAAAAAAAGAGTGCCTCTACTTTTGTCTGTTTTTTGCTCCTCCTTGTAGAGGGAGATTAGATTTGGGAGGCAGATAATGGTTTAACCTTCGTTCGTACAAACACATCAGTGTTGGTGAGCCCAGGTCTGGTCTCTATGATTAATACTAAATGACCCGTCACTGCACTAACAGGGATGTTGTTGCCTTGGTGATCCCAGATCCGGCAGTGCTATCCTAAAGTCATATTTGTGAGACTATTTTTTTTGTGGAGAGCAGTGGTAGGATGATAAATATCCACCTACCAATTTGGGCATCTTTCCTCCGTGAGGGTCGTGGTGGTGGAACTGCAGCACGAGCACGGTCACCACCACAGACAGACCCACGATCATCATGGTGCTCGCAAAGTACTGGGCTGGAAGGGGGAGAACGAGGGACAGAGCGTATGGGAACCATTATGATTAATGTGTTTACACCGTGTGTGCGTGTGCGTGCGTGCGCGTGTGTGTGTGTGTCCCTGCCTATCGTGTTCAGCACACAGCCGGAAGCTATAATGAGTACGTTTGTGAGTTTGAATGGATTTAATTAATCGCAGTCGGTACTGTTTGTTTTGAGGTCCTTGAGAAAGGACCGCATACCACGCTGTTGTCAGTTGGTCAATCCTTCAGTTGGGTTAACCTTTGGGGATATAGTCGGTCAATGAGTCTCAGGGACCAATAGTTCCATCACCGCTGATTAAAACACCATGTACTGCCCTCTTTTGATCAGATCACGTAACCACGTTACATAACCTACATCAGAACGTCACGGGAAATCACTTACACAAACAAAAGAAAGAATAGTGATTGAAGATCGGGTTATGCTTAAAATGACATGCCAATATGAGTTCTGAACAATAACAGACAAAATGAAATTTGAAATGAACATTTAATTACATCCCACATCTATGGGTTCCGCTCCATCTGTAATGTATTGATGTGTCTGTTCCAATGAAGGGAAATTTGCTAATGGATTGTTTTTACATCAATAAGCAGCAAAATTAAATCTCTCGCTTCCCTTCTCTCTGTGTCTCTCTGTCCATATATTAGCACTGTCACTTTAACACACCATATCTATCAGCAGCAAGGGCAATGAGCTCAATCCTTTTTATACATTTAAAGTGACTACAATCTTGTGTGTGTGCATGTACGCATGTACATTTGCTTGTGTGTATATATCAGTCAGTGTGGGCAAAGTCTTTAAGATTCTGAACACACACACACACAGACACGCGGTGTGTCTGGGTATTCATTCTTTTACATCCACGCATGGTGTCCTGCAGGCTATCTGTCTGTCTGACAGCACACTGACAGCCAATGGGGAAAGCATTCACATCTAAACCCTAATCTGGAACTGCTTTGGCAGCTCCCAGGCTCTCCTCGTATATAAGCAGCACCCGATATCAGTCTGGATATACCTGGGGGGGTTCTTTCACAGGTATATTTAAAAACCAGGACAGGCGTCTTGTCAATCAATCTGTGTGTCGGTCTGCCCGTCCAGCTGTCTGTTCATCTAGTATGTGTCAGTCTGTATCATCTAGTATGTGTCAGTCAGCCAGTCGCTCTCTCTCCCTCTCTCCCTCTCTCCCTCTCGCTCTCTCTCTCTCTCTCTCTCTCTCTCTCTCTCTCTCTCTCTCACTCACTCTATCTCTCTAGGTCTCTGTCTGTTTGCATGTCTGTCTGTCCATCTGTCCGTTAAAGAAAAAAATAAACATTTGTCTTCCCCATCCATCTGTCTGTCCGTCCGGCCGCCTGTCAAGTGTCTATGTTCCCCGGCCCCTCTGTCCGTCCATCCGTGTTGATTCCTACCTATGAGAGGGACCGAGTCTGAGGTGGCCGGCATTATCTCAGCCACCAGCAGCATGAAGACGGTGAGGGAGAGTAGTACGGTGATGCCTGCACACAGAGAGACAAACACACAGGTAAGTGAAAGCACGCGTTTCTTTACACAAGGGTGTTAGGCCTGCTGAAGCTATTCCTCTTTAAGCGGTCAACACATGAGTGCCCATCATGCGTTGTGTCCAGCAGGTTTGGGCCGTTGAGGATATAGCAAGCCAACAGATGGCAGTTTTGACACATTTTTACTCATAAACATCATGGAAACGAGTAGGCTACTCAGGTTTTGTAATAACGAAAAGCTGTTGGCATTTACATTCTGTTGGTTTTAAAACGTCAAACAAAGCTGCTATCTGATTGGACGCGCTACAAAAGGCCAGCATCAACAGGGTCAAAGTTGAAGTTGTTAGAACAAAGGGAGAAGCTGAGCGGTCCGCTACGCCCAGGATATCATCAATGCTAGTTTGGGCTTCGGCGCTCAACTCACTAGGAATACATTAGCAATGCTGATGCTGAGAGCTCATCATGTTTTGACCACTTTATTGCTGGAAAATAAAATGGTACATCGATCGCTGCAACAATTGTAAGCATGAAAGCAAGCAAGCTGTGAAATGATTATGGAAATAAAGATGAATTTGTGTCCCCAATATACCGTGGCATTTCAGAGAGCAGCCAGGTGGCGTTTTATTTGTCTGTGTTATTAACATTCTCTGTTTATATAGGGAAGCATTGATTTGCATCTCATCTGGCCTTGAACAGAATCAGGAGCACATGCTAATGCACAGCTATAATGTCAACACGAGCACAGAAGGGGGGTTTAGATGCTTTGAGAGGGTCTCACAGCATCCAATAGGAGATCCTAAAGGGAGATAAGTGTGCGTTGAATATAATCATTCCTTATTGCACTTAGTGTTTTATTTCATTTATTGTTCTTTAATGTCTACCTATATTGATGCATATCATATACTATCATATTGTTGACATAGGGCTTTTACATCAGAAAGTATCATGGGATCTGATGTTGGCGAGTCGTAGTTCTGCAAAATATACCGTAACCTAGGCTAAGGAAAGCTTTATTTCGCCACGTCTCGCGTTAGAAATGTTGTGGCAGTTTCAAACACAACAATTTCTCCCCATGGTGACCAATCATTTCACGCATAATTACTAAAATCATACCCAAAATAATATTACTTATAACATAATAGCTAACATTCCAATGCACCTTTGCTTCCAAAATGGAGGCGGTCATGACGATGTGACGTTGCAATGTACAAGCCCTTTTTTGATTACAGTGGAATCGGATTGACATGTCGACCGGACATGCTCCCGGCCCCAATGTAGCAGCACTAAATCAGCTTGCTTGAAACCTAATTGATGCCACACCCTCTCACCTGCATCCAGTGACCATGATTGGTCAATGCAGTTGGGCACTTATTTTAATAAGACGCAGCTGGGCAAGTTGAGTTCAGTATTTTCCAGGCCTACATTGTTTGTGTAGGCTGCATGCAGCTCGCTCAGCTGGTAAGTCTTCCACTTTTTTTTTTTTTTTTATTCTTTGGTGATTCATGTATTTTACTTTTGATCCTAGCTTTTGTTTCTGTTATTGTTCAGAGTGGTTGACGTGGTCTGTGATTTCTGCTCCTGTCACTGCCATTGCTGGTTTGTGTCTGTGTGCTTTTAAACATTCCAGACGTGGCCACCAACGGTAAGCTTCAGCAAGGAACAGCACGGTGAGTAACCCAATGTTTATTTCATGAGCTGGTTGGAGATGTTTGGGTTTGGTTTTGGCTTTTGAGGTTGGCTTCTAGGTTAGTGTTGTTTTGGATTTGTGCACCGCACACATGGGAACTGCACTTTCTATGGAGTTTAAATTTCACTCTAGGGTAATGGCCTTATCTAGTCCCTACATTGTTGTTGGTTTTTTATAGTGTATAATAATACACTGCAATATCATTATTGCAGATTCTTTCTGCGCTTGCTTGATTCTGTATTTGAGGCAATAGTCACCTAGTAGAAGGAAATTACAATCACAAGATCAATGAATAAATAGTGTGAGTGCATTGATCAAAGTCACTTTGAATGACTAATACAAACTCTGCTAGAAGCTCACAAATCCACATATCCTAAGTAAATTAAAAATGTTTCGTCATACTTTAGAGCGAAATTAAACTCCTGTCTTTCTTTTAACCTTGCTATGGATGTTACCGCTACGTGTGTTTTCAGTGATTGTGTATGTGGTTTTGTATGATTTGTGTTGACGAGGTGACTGTCTTTTGGGGGGGCCCCCTGTGGCCCCCCCAGAGCAACGACCTCCTCCACTGTGTACGCTGAGACGATGCTCTGCTGACCGTGGCAACAAAATGGCGTCTGTGACCGAACGACATTGGGGAACAGCTGTGGCATTGGGCAACAGTGGGGAAAACTTATCAATCAGAACCTGGCCTACAGGAAAATATTCAGCTATATCTGACTTGTC
Organism: Molva macrophthalma; assembly: GCA_027123675.1. Lineage (NCBI taxonomy): Eukaryota > Metazoa > Chordata > Actinopteri > Gadiformes > Lotidae > Molva > Molva macrophthalma. Next base: position 21,433,715 of record JAOPJO010000111.1, read on the forward strand.
AGCATCCCAAAGAATGGTTTCTTTCATAGTCTTTGAATCAGGATGGTCAAGCCTGGCCCCTTGTGCTCTGGTGGTTCTTGTGGTCTGCTCCTACTATCTTCTGGTCCAACACCACTTTGATGTACCATGCGTGATGCTCTTCTGGACCAACACCACTTTGATGTACCATGCATGATGCTCTTCTGGACCAACACCACTTTGATGTACCATGCGTGATGCTCTTCTGGTTCAACACCACTTTGCTGTACCATGATGACCTGATCCAATCCCGCTTTTTCTTCTTGTACCATGATGTGCTCTCGGTCGAACACTACTTTGCTCTACCCTACCATGAAGTTCTTCTGTTCTAGCCCCACTTGATGATCCGTATCATGATGCTTTTCTGGTCCAACCTCATTTGATGTCCAGTACCAATGAGGCTCTTCTGGTCCAATAGCACTTTTGTCTTGCATGATTGACCTGACTTGGCGCAGTGTGGCTGTGGTGCAGAGAACCAGGTGATGCTTGTGAAAATATGGGACTTCTAATGTATCCAAAAAATAAATTGCAGAATTGCTCCTGGAAGCCACCTATTTGATCCATAGAGCTACTTTTTAGAAACTTGGTCATCCATCTTGGACTTTTGTGGTTGCTCTAATTGAACTGATTTGCATGTTCTCGGCCTTGCGTGTAAGATGGTCCTGTCAACTGCATTTCTGACTCTTTGAAAGCCCTTCAAATGTTGTCACTCATGAAAAATGATCTGCTTCCAGTTGGTGGCTCAACACTGGGGTGTCATGCAGATCCCCCAGACTGGCCTGGAGTGATGGATGTGTTTGTACCTTTACCCTAGTCAGTATTAATCAGTCTTATAGTCGGGGATGGCAGCTATAATGGCCATATTGCTAAACTGTATTGACATGGATAAGCAGCTTAATGGCCTTAGCCTTTCAAGATTTCACTTAAATGTCAGTAAGCTACCGTAATCAATGTATTGCCACATTTGATTAATATGGGGCTTTATAAGCAGCCCCATGTTGCTTAGTCATTTTGTAGAAATGTTAGTTTGTTTGGTAATCAAATATCTTTATAATCGTCTAGCACAAATGTTTTCTATGAACTGACGTCAATTTCTGCATCTATCCACTAGAGAGCATGAGGACCAACGAAGTCGCTTTACGCAAGTCTGCCTGGCCAGTGACCTACCACTTGTTGCTTCATAAATAAACACTTTCTTTTTGTAAATGCATTGTTTGTTTTCATGCTGGTTTTGCTAGAAATGCAGGGAAATATATTGGCTTGATTCTATTCAGGCTCACTTCTATTTTGAGGCTGCAATTCTACCTTTTAGTAATCAAATTATCATTGAATATTCTTTCAAATTGCTATTTGGCCTTTTCTATTAACTTTGACATTTTATAGTGTGACAATCATTCCTACTAACAGTTACAACTATCAATGAGCAACTCCATTTGAATGACAAATATCCTTCTGCAGATCTAATTAACAATCTAAGTGTCTAAAATAACTTCTGTTCATATGTAAAGTCTGTATGCTTTCCATTGATGTATAGCAGCTCACAGGTTGGAACCAGTGTAGTTAATGTATGGGAGGAAGTGACGCAAATCAATATAAAAAAAAAAAGATGCAAGGAGACACTTCATATCAAAGGGCCCCTATATCACCACCTGATCCATCAAACATGTGGGTGGACATTCCCATTTGTTCTGTCACAAGAGTAGCTTGTGAAACGGCTTAATTGCCAATCATCACACCTAGTGGTAAAATAGGGAACCTTTTTTTTTTTTTTTAAAAGAACTGGATCCATCGTGTGTGTGTGTGTGTGTGTGGTAAGGCCCCATACCAAGGGAGATCTTCTCCCCAGAGTCGGCGGGCAGCAGGAAGACCAGCAGCGCCAGGCCGGAGATGAGCACGCAGGGGATGAGCAGGTTGAGGCCGTAGTAGAGGGTCCGGCGCCGCATGGTCACGGTGAAAGTCACGTCTGGGTACGGCTCCTTGCAGCACTCGTAGTACAGCTCGTTGCGCTTGGCCGGCACGCCTGGAGCAGGCACAGAGGGGGGGGGGGGGGGAGAGAGAGAGGAGATTAAGACATACAAAGGACTCTCTGGGTGGGAAGGAATGTTACAGTGGGACTACAGCAGTGGTTCCCAGCCTTTGACTTTAGGTGCACCGCTAAATTGTAATGACCATTCGCGGGGGGGCCGCCTCGTATGCAAACGGTAAAAGATGGATAAATACACATGGAGTGGCTGAGCAAGGAGTGCCAGCGGCTCCCTTTATACACAGCGATTACTGCAGGAAGACCATGGCCGGTGGGATACGGTGGAAAGAAAGTCAGCAACGTTATACGCTTCCGGTGTTTATTTAGCATCACAAATTGACACGAAACATATGATGGAATGCACAAAGTGAAAGTGTTTCTGATATAACAAGCCATAACACTATTTTCTGAACAATATATGCATTTGTTTTCCAGTATCTATATTTTTTCTTCTTTCTATTATAGTAAATTTGTCTATTTCCAGAATAAAATGCCATGTTCCACCTGCAGTGCCCTCGGGGACCACCAATGGTACGTCTACCACAGTTTAATAAAACTGGAAGAGATGATCATGATGTGAAGGTGTATTTCTATAGGAATGATGTGCACAAACCCTCAAAATATAGACAAACAGGCGCATACACACACCAAAAGTAAAAAACCATGAGCTTAACCTATCGTTAAAAATACCCTTCAATATACCCTATCAAAATGAGCAGCTTGACTGCTATAGCACAAGCCGCATTTCACCATAACATTTTTATGTCTGCGTGTCCTTCATTTTTATTGCTGAAATTCATTTATTAAAAAAGCCAGTGTTATATTTATCCAATTCATATTAAAGAAAGATATGAATATGTCAATAACACTTTAGGCTGTTCAAAGTCAAGATGAAAACCAAAAACCTGTAGTGTGTGTATGTGTGTGAGAGAGAGATGGAAGTGTGTGTGTGTGCTTATCCTCGTCCTTTAATCTCAGTCTAAGTGTTATGCCGGTGGAAAATGATTCCACTGCATGACTGTGATGGATTTCTCACAATCACTGCAAAGCAGTACACAGGAAGTGTCCTCTTTCCCACTGATTATACATCAACAGACCGCATGTATGTGTTTGTGTGCGTGTGCGTGTGCGTGTGTGTGAGAGATTTCATCTGAGAAGGAACTGTGTGTGTGTGTGTGTTCGAGTTAGTACTCAACATGTCATGATGATTTAACCTTTGCATTGCCTTGGTGTCCTTCAGAGGAATTTAATGAAAGAAAAACTTTTCCACATTGTAGTGACTCCAGAGGTATTTCACCTCAAACTAGACCTCAATCATAACCACACTAACAAGGTGCTGATTGCAGGCCACAGCTCGATGGTTATGAATAAACCATGTGTGAGGCTTAAGCCAGGTGACAAACAGAAAGTGTGCTGTGTTGGAGAGGCAGTGTGTTTCATAATTCATATTTTTTTTTAGTACGCAATTTGATTGTATTGCCTTAAATGGTCGTTGTTTAACGAGTCATTAACGACACCGTGGCATAACCAAAACCTCTTGGAGTTTGTAAACAGCATGTTTGACTTGATAGGATGTAAAGGAGTTGGAGAGTGTGTTGGCAAGGTCATGTTGGGAGGCACCGCAACTTTGGTGCCTCCCGACCAGGCTCGTTGTCTGTGTTGTGCCTGTAATAAGTGAACCGTTCTGGGCCAGCTGTCACCACCCACAGCCCCCTCCCCAGCCAGCTGGGTATACTGCGTGTGTCAGTGTGTGTGTGTGTGAGTGTGTGAGTGAGTGAGTGTGATCAAGAGACAGACCCGTATCAGAGCGGCACGTAAGATATTCAAGGATGAACAGGGGAGAAATCTGTCTCCACCCACCACTGAACATGCCCACGACCGTCGTACTCGTACGTCATACTCCATTGCTGCACCAATTGCATGAAGCTGATTCGCTGTCTAAACCCATATTTCCACCACCATCCAACACAGTTGGATGGTGGTGGAAAAATGGGTTTAGACATTCGCTTTTTTATTATATTGGTTTTATTTATATGCTGTAGTTTTTGAAAAAACCTAATTCAAATTAGATTTGTGAATATAACATATTCCAAGAAAACAGATATTTGCGACGCAGATAGTTGCGTGGTGTTGGAGTACTGAATGGAGTTGGATTGAATCCAGCCATGAGCTGAGCATTGAGTCAACGATGCTCTGCCCCATGTGAAATGTGATTCTGTTATTTGGTCTACATAGCACGAATGGTCAAAGTTTTTTGAGAACACGCCACGGTTTGAGGCACAGTTCTTCCCTTCGTCATCTGTGTTTCAGCTGCTCAACGGAGACAAGCCTGTTCTCTATAGTTAATTAAACATTGTTTTGTCCTGGGGTGTAGTCAGGGTTTCGGAAAAGGTATGTGGTAAAGGCGCATTCTCACCCACGAGATCCCACTCCCCGTTGGGTATGTAGGTGGAGATGTCCACGTCCATCATCTGGAGATCCAGCAGCCACCCGTTGTGCGTCCAGGAGCCAAACTTGAGGTCACACTTCTGCACGTCGAAGGGGAACCACCGCACGTCGATGTAACAGGTGCTCTTCAGGATCCCTGGAAGGGAGAGCCATGCGGGCCGATTCAGGTGGGGGGGGGGGGGGGGGGCGAGGAAAAAAAACCGCAATAATACCCGGTTTGTTGGTTTTATTGATTAGATCAAAAAAAGCCAACAGTG
>JAOPJO010000111.1:21446826-21455264 GCA_027123675.1 Molva macrophthalma
CAAAATCAATTAATTCGTAACCATCCAGTCCTGTTATGCTCCATTGCATTGTATGCATCGAGTTGGACAAACTTAGAGCACACTGCAGTTCATTTTCTCAATTTCACATTAAGTCTTCTTTCTCTTTTCTAGTTAGTTGTGAATTGGTCTAAGGAGACTGATATGCATTGTGTATCCTAGGGCCAACAAAAGCTTGGACTTGAACCATAAATTCAATCCAAACTCACTTCAATCGAGACAATCCATCTGGATGAATTAAAGTAAACCACACACGTCCTTCCACATTTAATGAAAAGCTTCCTTAGCGGAGGACTTTTTCAATATTTAAAGACTTAACTATCCAAGTTTCATCTCTACAGGGAGACTGGCAGATGTTGTCAGTGGCATTTGATAAAGGAAGCAGAGAGGTGGCAGTCATTCAAAACAAGTTTCTGCAGTTCTTTCATTTATTTACTTTAATCCTTGTGGTTTATTTTCTGGTGGCAACGCTGGAGTTGGTTGTAGGTCACAGATCAAATCAGTCGAAGCTAACTTCATGTTTTCATACACTGTGCCTTGGCGTTGTCCTAGAAAGATATGTGACTGTGAAAAAGAGAAATGCATACAGACACACACGCAGACACACGCACACATACACACACACGCACATTCACGCACACAAACATGCATGCACACACACACACGCACGCACGCACGCATGCATGCACGCACACACACACACACACCTGTCTGCCTGAGTCAGATCCAAAGAAGTGAATAATGGAATAGTAGGATGAGATCAGACTTAGTAAGTGTGGGGGGAGAAAAAGTATGGCTGCCCATTTAAACACATCTAGGTAACAAAAAACACACAATGTTTCCCCCTTTAAACCAGGCCCCAGGGAAACACAGCATGATGTTGGCAGATGAAATACGTACACTGACCAAACAGCTTTGATGTGAATGTGTTTGCCTTTGGCGCTTTCAAAAGTATAAGGACGCTTAGGATGACTAAGGATTTATTCATGTATTCAATGAGAAGGAAACGTTTTTTTATTTTTTTTTACATATTACATCAGTTTTTTTTATCTTTGTTTTTCAGCTCCAATACATCCATTGATAGATGGTTTGCGCCATCTAGTGGTCAAACAATACAGTAAATGACATACCTCCTCACGACATTTAAACAGCACAAACAAGTTAAAATTGTGGAGATTTTTCATTTTTATTCTGATTGTTGCAACGTAACAGCAAACGAAACCAAACTGAACAATATAGCGAATGAAAAAACCATAAGATGTGATGATACACAGGTAACGATTGTGCAGTTTTCTGGTTTGCTCAGGTGGACACATAGACGGTATTTAAAGGATTTATATCACTTCAGACATTCATACAGATATACCACTCATATAAAGATATCATTTAAGCCTCTTATTGCTTTCTCCCCTTTTCAATCATGCCACAAACATGAGGTGCTATGGGACACATTATTACCCAGTCAGTGCATTAGTAGTTTGAGTTTCACTTCGTTTTTGAGTTCCTTGTGAAACATATTGAGAAATGTGTCAAAATGGCATTCCTGATTTTGTGTGTATTTTTGTCCTGAGCCAAACATTAATAACGATGGGATTTTCCTGTGTCAGCACAGCTTCAGCAGGCACTGATTATAATATCCTCCAATTCGGCTTCAAAACAGGCAACAATTATTCATCTTCGCTGTGTTTCTGTAAAGCGAAGATTACAGCTACGCCAAGATGGTATCTTTGCCTCTCAACTCCTAAACCAAAATGCGCTCGAGTATGATGTTAGACATCGGGGTATATTTATCTAAAAGGTTAGGCTCCATGGTTGTATTTGAGTATCATTGCATGGATCATTTATAGTGATATCTCAGTGATACATTTTGGGTTTCGAGCAGAAAGTACGGGAGTGTTTGGCGGGAGTGTCCAGTGTGTAAGGGAGTGTTTGGTGGCCAAGGTCAGCCAAAGTATTCAACTCCCTCATGTTGCTTCCTTCATCAACCTCTGCCCTTTCTCCCAGTGAAGCAGGGCTGGGTCTGACTCAACAAAATCAGGACGTGTGTGTGTTGTCTTTAATTCATTAAAAAAAGAAATTGTGCAAGTGTGTATGGCGTTGTTTGCCTTGCTGTGTGTCGTGCGGCTCAGGGGGGTGTGCTGAAGTACAACGTGAGGGCAGGGGTAAAGATGAGGATGGTCCCCAGGATGGAGACGGACAGGAAGACCCAGAGGAAGATCCGGTCCAGGACCTGGGCCACAAACTTCCAGTCTTGCACCACCTGGAGAGACACAGAAAACCCAGTAGGAGACGCCGAGAGAGAGGATCACTGGGAGAAGCACAGTTTCCTTTATTGGGTTTATTGGGTTTATTGGGTTATTTGTGTTTTTTGACTGAAATAGTAATTTGGCTTCACTATTGTCTTTAATATTTTTGTGTTGATTGTTGTTATTTGTTTTGTAGTTGGCAATACAATTCTGCTTTGGCAATACAATTATGTAGTCATGCTGAATAAATGAACTTTTTCCTCATTGAATTGGAAGAGAGTGTGAGAGAAGATGTAGAGAAAGAGAGAAAAAGGGGGGGGGAGAGAGAGAGAGAGAGAGAGAGAGAGAGAGAGAGAGAGAGAGAGAGAGAGAGAGAGCGCAAAACATGTAAACTGGGAAACAGCCCATAAATGATGAGAGAGAGCCTTAATGACGGAAAGCCAGTTATGCGGAACTGCCACAAAGTGTCGCCTAGATTTCACTTCACAGTGAAAAAGTGTGAGCTTCCCTCGTTCGCGACAATTAGTAACATCCACTTGGTTACGCAGTGACATGAAGAACACACATCTGCTATACATCATCCAACATGTCTCCTCCTCCAGAAACACACACACTCTGAACACACCTCTCTGATAAAGTGCTCCTTCTTGATGTGGCGGCTGATGTAGCGCACCGAGTTGGTGGCCTTCTCCAGCATGGACAGCCACGCCTGGCTCTCCTCCTCTTTCCCCCCATCCTGTGCTCTCTGCTGGGCCCCCATGCCCTTCATCCCCAGGCCTCCTCGGGGCTTCGGTTCCGGATTTTGCTGCTCAAACTCTGAGTAGTGGAACCTGAAACACATGGATGATATTTTATTTGGAGTTCCATCGCAGGATTTGCACTTCTATGACAAATCCTGTGTTTCTCGGGGCATAATAAGGTGCCACCTCATTTTGTGTGTTCATTTGTTTGATGCAAAGCAACGTATGTAAGGATAGCCCACAGTACTGTGTTCAGGATGAAAACGATTTACTTTGTTAAAAAATGAAGTTACGAAAGACAATCCGGCAATTTGTGGGATTATTAAGGTACATCCTCATTATGTGTCTTGATCTGTTTGATGAAAAGCAACATGTTAAGACAGCCACAGTGGTATATTTCATTAAGACGATAATGATTTACTGTGTTAAAATGAAGATGCGATAGAATCTTTAAGAAGCAGAATTTTCCGGAAGATCCACTTCCCGCTATCTATCCACTAGCCTACTGAAAATGTCCCTGTATTTGTCTGAAGGTGGTCATCCTGGCGATATTGTTCTAACCTTAAGTTCACTTCAAAAGAAGGCACATCGTATCACTGACCAGGCAGCATTATGTTCCATTCTTGAATCTGAATCGCTTGAACGGTGATGTTTATTAATGTAAAAATGTACTGTTTTTGTTAAATATTCAAATGTTACTTTTTGACATTCATTTTCTCTTTACATTTTTGTATAGCTGACTCTTTCGTCCAAAGCGACTTACAATAAGTGTATTCAACTATGAAGATACAACCCCAAACACTGCAATAATCATGAGAGGACAAACAATTCAACAAATAAGAAAACTGCTTTAAGTGCTACATCATCATAGAAAAAAAATATTTTGAATGGGCCAAGATGGAGTCTGAACAGATGAGTTTTCATTCTGCGGGCGGAAGATGTATGGTTTCAGCCCTCCTGCTTCAGCTGTCCTTCCACCATTGTAGAGCCAGGACAGCAAACAATCACGATTTTGATGAGCAGCAGCTGGGGTCCCCTCATAGTGAGGGAGTTATAAGCTGTTTGGCAGTCATAGAGTGTAGTGGACGTGCTGGGGTGTATGGTCTGAGTAGGATGGGCCGGAGCCGTTCGCAGCCATCAGGCAAGTACCAGTGACTTGAATCGGATCCGAGTAGCCGGTGCAGGGTGCGGAGGAGTGGTGCAGTGTGGGAGAACTTGGATAGGTTGAAGACCAACCAGGCTGCTGCATTCTGGGTAAGCTGCAGAAGACGAATGGCACATGCAGGCAAACCAGCCAGAAGGGAGTTACAGTAGTCCAGACGCGAGATTACGAAGAAGAGACCGGACCAAAACCTGCATGGCCTGCCTGGTGAGGAACGGACGTATGCTCCTGATGTTGTACGCCATGAATCTGCAGGAGAGGGTGGTCTGTGCCAGTGTCCGAGTCGCAGGCACCGCAGAGTGGTCAATATCGATGGAGAGGTTGTGGATGGGAGAGGCCTTCCCTGGAAGGAAGAGCAGCCCAGTCTTGTCCAGATTGAGCTTGGGTTGGTGTGTCAACATCACCTGAAGTTACATCCGCTGAGAGAGGTCGGCCCGACTCGTGTTGCTACCTTGTAAGGGGTCACTATATATGACCACTTTTTCTCTTCTCAAGGACCTGGGACATATTATTCAATTTACATTTCTTTTCAATATGAACATTACTTTGAAAACGAGGTACTGAAACGTATTTCACTCCGACATATACCTACAGTATATAGTCAGCTACACTTACAAGACGGCAGACTGCCCATTGTCAGTTTTTACGACCCCCCGTTTCTGCGTTTGCTTGTTAAAAGGTACAATGTGCAACATTTGAGATTTCAAGCCAGCTCCAGTCTAAATGTTTAAATGCAAAAACACTCATCACCCGGGCAGGGCAGGAAGCTCATCACCCCTTCCGCTTCCTGCTCGCTCCAATCTCCGCCCAGCATCACAAAGCGAGGCTCTCTAATTAACCCAGATCCCTGGAGCCTTAAAGTGAACGTCCACATGACAGAATGGATTTTAGAAAACATTTATCTTGCAACGTGTTCCTTTAACCGGCGATGTGCGTACAGACCTGTCGGTGTGTCCCCGCATACACAGCATCCTGGGCAGCCTCTGGAGGAAGAGGGTCTTCACCCAGGGGGCCATGGGGTGGTAGGTGGCCGAGGAGCGGTGGTGCACGTTGATGACGAACACCGTGACGATGATGGAGAAGGTGACGAAGATCATGATGAAGAGTAGGTACTCCCCGATCAACGGAATGACCTGAAGAAAATTGCGAAAAAATCCCAAAAATCAATTGGGACTATGTTGCCGTATCAATCTTTCCATGAAGTGTGATGGGAGGGAAAACGCATGAATTCAACGTAACCCCGGAGGTGAAACGTTAAGGAAGTGAGTGAGTGAGACCAACTGTTACTGAATCAAATGCAGTCCAGGGGCAGGATATTGTGGCGCCTAGGGTATCTTTATTAATGTCCGGTACACAGCCTACATGAAGACATCCTCCATCAAGATACCTCCACCAGCTCCTAACGACCTGTAGCCACACTCACTGTAAGTGGCTTTGAATGAAAAAAAAGCATCTAATCAACGACTAAAGAGCAGCAAACCCCTCTATCTCTGATCCCCAAGCGCCGCGTGATCCACCACACGGGGCGGACCTACCTTGGAGGACGAGGGGATGATCTCCTCGATGACCAGCAGGAACACGGTGAGGGACACCAGCACGGAGGTGGACAGCGACAGCTTCTCGCCCTCGTCCGACGGCAGGTAGAACACCAGCACGGTGAGGAAGGACAGGCCCAGGCAGGGGATGATGAGGAAGAGCGTGTAGAAGAGAGGCAGCCGCTTCATGATGAAGTTGTAGGTGACGAAGGGGTACCAGTACACGCCGTCCCTCCTGCTGCCCTTGCGGCCCGTTGCGTTCAGGATCTCCCACTCGCCGTTGTCGAAGAAGTCCTTGCGGTCCACGTAGTAGTCCACCAGCTCCAGGTCCACCATGTTGCCATCGTAGGTCCACGAGCCGAACTTCATGGAGCAGTTCTGCCGGTCGAAGGGGAAGAAGGTGACGTCCATGGTGCAGGAGGACTTGTAGCTGGCCGGCGGCTTCCAGGTGATGGTTCCGTCGGAGCGCACCATGGCCTTGGTCATAAGGGATCCCACGAAACGGCCGTCCGCACTGGGAGAGGGAGAGGGGACGGGGCGGTGGAGGACAAGAGATGAAGGAGAGAGGTGACAACCGAGTGGGACCGAGGGTCCTTTTATAAACAGGTCACGTGGCCGAAAAACACAAGAAGAAATAGGGCATATTGCGTTGCTGTTTTTGCTAGTTTTCCTTCACCCAGATACAATTTTATGTACTCAGACTCACACAAGTTAGTTCTCTCGTATGTGGGGACTCCTTAATTGTTATTCTACTTCACTCTGCATTCAGATTCTTCCCGGTTAATTAGGATTAGTAGGGTTGCCGTTAGGGTTAGAATAAATTATAAAGCGGAGAGTTCCAGTCCTACAACGGCTCGAAGCCGTTGTAAAATACTCACACCTGTGATCGCATAACAATTCATTTTTAGTATTAATGCGCAGCTCAATAAAAAATAAAACACCCTTTACCAGCAAAAAGGGGGGCTTACATGATTGAAAAATTGCGCAATTAATGGCAATGTCCAGATAAATGTTAACAATCACCCCAATCATTAAAGCCTGATTAGCCTGTATGCTAGCCTGTGTTGCTTGGCAACCATTTTGCTGTCTTGAGGAATAATATTGCTTGGCAGAAGGATGATTTGTTTTAAATAAAAGATCGCTATGTGATGATGCTGCGTGTTAAGGTAATCTGAAGTGCCAGCTTCAGCAAGTTGTGAGTTGTTCTAAAATCACTCTCAACCGCTGCCTCTCGTGGCTCACTGCTTAAGCAGACAACCGGGAACAGGGTCCATAAAAACGAGGCAGAAAGAAAAAACGTTTTCTTTGGTGTTTTAGGTCGGGTGTAAAACAATGTGGTCTTTTCCGAACCTTTAACCGTAGAAGCTGCTGTGATGCACGGGAAGCCATAGTGTGTGTGACTTACTTCTCATAGAGGACGATGTCGGGCAACCAGAGGCTCTCCGAGGGCACTCTGATGGAGGTGACCCCCCCATAGTCATCTGGGTTCCACCGCAGCTTCACATCCACCCACTCCTGAAACACACACACACACACACACACACACACACACACACACACACACACCTTCCTCCATGACTACCGCACACTCAGGCTGTGACGACTCATTTCATTGAGTTACACTATGATGTTCAGGATCATTACGAGGTTGCCTCATGTCATGTCAGGTATAAATACTGATCCTATGAAGATCAAAGAGATACAAGTGATTGATGCTGATTGGATGACAAAGCATGTGTTGCTCACCTGCCAGAGCCAGACATTAGTGGTCATTAGCTGGTTCTTCTCATCCTTAGGAGGAAGAATAAAGGAAATTAGGAAGCAAGCACACATATGCACGCATGCACGTGCTCACACACACACACACACACACACACACACGTACACACAGACAGACAGGAAGGTCATATTATGCACCTAATTGGCGCCATGATGCATTAAATGCCCGGGGTGAGCAGCTCTCAGCAAGTAGAGAGAGGAGGGGGCAGGAAGTGGGGGACAGCATTATTATGAATGAGAGATGCCCCCCAGACTTCAGAGGAAGGCAGTGTTTTAATGGATCCGCTGATCGGCTGACTTTCAGCAATGCAGCACAGGAATATAACATTGTAGGAGGATAACCTCGGAGGTGTAAGTCCAACATGGTCTGGGTTGTATATGGAGACCGAGGAACCACATTTGTCTAGCCTTGGGGAAAGGGGGGGGCAGGGAGGGGTCCAGCACACATTAATTTTAAAGGCTCATAGAGTGGTAACAACCATATCCTTTTCAGCTCATAACTGAGACTAATGCCAACAAAGAGATTATTTGATACCATATTATAAGGTTTATAAGTCATGATTGGTATATCATAGTGATTATGAGAAATCGTACAATTATAAAATGGGGAAGAGAATGGCCCTGGGGAACTGAGGGTAAATGGAGACATAGAAAAAGAATGAGAATGAGGAGAAGATAAGATACAGGAGGAAAATGTCATTTGTTCTCCTTTCTGCAGTTCCTAAGGACATTTCATGCACTAGATGGAATGGATTCCCTTGACCTAGAAACGCACTCTATATATCTAAGTAGGACATTACATTTAGAAAGGAGTGTTGTAATTTAGATCACAAGATGGCCCCCTTCTAAAACCTCAACCTTTTTGATTGGATTATCAGATTATCATGTGTGTGTGTGTGTGTGTGTGTGTGTGTGTGTGTGTGTGTGTGTGTGTGTGTGTGTGTGTGTGTGTGTGTGT
>JAOPJO010000111.1:21482776-21494941 GCA_027123675.1 Molva macrophthalma
ATATATAAGCACACATAATAAACAAGAAAAAGAGCAGAATGAAAACCAAGACCTACATACGGCACACTGGTGCACTAGTGTCCGGGATCGCACTGAGCATCGGTCACAACCGCTCATACTCTGTTGTGTGCACGTTGTTCACAACAGAGCAGTGCCTCACTGCAAAACAAAAGCCTCCTTCTGAAGCATCCGGAACGTCCTCTTCCTTTTCATCCCTTAAAAGAAAAGAGTGTACAATTGTCAAGTTAATGTCTAGCAGACATGAAAATAAGCAGGTAGGAGGTATGAAATGTAACAAAGAATTCTAGGCAAAGAAGAGGAAAATGTATTTTTGATGTTGCTTCCGCGTGCACAGTCAATGCACCAGGCCCACACTGTGGAGTTACAAGATACCTGGTACCTTCGAAACGCTGTCATGAGTTACAGGAGAAGGGCAGAGAACCACTGTTGGGTGTTTCTGCCAGGAGCATTTAGCATGACGCACCTCAGCATAGCCTTCCCTGTTGGTTTCCTTCAGGCCATATTTAATTCATGCTTCCCCTAAAAGCCAGCGAAATGAGTCTGGCGGCCATTAGCCACATCCTTATACACTTATACATGCTCTCCCTCTCCCTCTCTCTCTCTCTCTCTCTCTCTCTCTCTCTCTCTCTCTCTCTCTCTATCTCTCTCTTTCCCTCCCTGATTTCCTAACTTCTTCCATTTTTATACTCAGCCTACTTTATCCCCTCTTTTCCATCACCGTTTTACAACCTCACGAGCCTTCCTCCATTCTTCCTCTACTTCTTATTTTGTTTGCTGCTGGTTTCTCCCTTGGTTCTCCTCTCCACCAATACTATCTGTTTCTTCTCTGTCACCCTTTCGCACCTTTACTCCTCCCACCTCTCTCTCACCCCATCTTTCTGAAAAACACACACACACTTTTTTTCTTTTAAGACAATGACCACCGGTGCCATCCTTCTGCCTGATCTAACATAAAAGATGTACTCAAAAAAGAGCAAGGGGAGCAATATATACACCGATATATAATATATATCGGTATATATATTGCTCCCCTCGCCGGAACCTTAAGATGGGATGTGAATTATTCAGTCACGCACTATCAGTGCCACATCCTTGAGCATGGCAGTAGTGCTTTCGTTTTGAACACCACGTGATTAAATGTGAGTGTGTGTGTTTGTGGGCGTGTATGTTTAAATGTGCGTGGTGGTGTGCGTGTGTGTGCGTGTATGGTCTGCGTTTAGCACGGCTGTCTTATGGTCCTGTTTAGCAGGAGTGTTTAATAGAGTGCAGGTAATCACAGGCTTCTGCTGGAAGCGTCCTAAATTACGTAATATAGGCTGGTAGGCTCCTATTACGCTGCTTAGTCTGTGTCATGGACACACACACACGTTCACACAACACACACACACATTCAAAACACCTGCGCACACACACACACACAAACACACAGATTTCCGGACTATATTATACCTATATAATCTCTGGAGTATAAAGGTATGAGATCCAAAACTGGGACATCTTAATAAGGAAACAGTAAGCATGCACCCAACCTCACTCACACATACACTCACTCTCTCACACAAACACACACACATACACACACATACACACATACACACACACACACACACACACACACAGGATATTTAATTGAATTGCTTCTGCAGTGATGAAGTTGAAGCGTGCAGCCTTAAAAGCACTGTAGCCTTCAGCGTAACACTTTAGTAACACTTTAGAGAAAGACGCTCCCAACACTTAACCACATGTTAGTTTGACTCCAGGACTGTTGCTGGTGTGTCTTCCTGTATGCTTGTAAGTGCATGATTGCAATGCATTTACAATCATTAAATGTATCATTTATTCATCAATGTCGAAGCAATTAAAGAAAAGGTTGATTACTATTAATATCATTGTTCAAACGCAAAGGTAACGTCAACCCTTGGACTGTTTTGTGATTTGAAAATCACACAATAAAACAGGGAAAAATATAAACATAATTAAAAGTATGACTCATTGTTTATTCTATAGAAAAGGCCCCCTGTGCAATGTGATCTATGGCCTATCCATGCCAGAGACCTTGCACAGATCTGTTGACCTTCCCATGCTCAAAGACCATTGTAGTAATTATGTCAATCAGGTCATGATTCATCCATTTCCTTGTATCTTTTGTTGAAATCAGTTTTTCCCCATGTTGACTTCCACCTCTATGTAAAAGCCCTCCACCGTCGTCACTGATCGATACAAAAAACACAGTCACACTTAGTGACTGAACCCATAACAGGCAAACACACAGAGACAGACAGGATCTGGTTACAACCGGATAGAACGGTTGGGAAAAGCGGACCTACCCCCGCTCATTTTCAAGCAGTTGATGTATTAAAGAAGACAGGTCAAGTTTGAAGGTACAAACAACCCTTTGTTTTTGGGACACTGAGACACAGTGGTTAGAGATTGGGTGAATCAAAACACACGCTCGCTCACACACACATACAGACATACACACACTCTCACACACACACATGCACAGTGACTACGCCAGCAGATATCTAATATCTGGCACACCGCCTGTCCCGTGTTGTGTTAATCCATTCGGGCGGAGTGTGAAAAAGGACAGATAATGGGGTTCGCTTCTGGTGTATTTTTAGTCCCTATTTCTCCATGAGCCATTTCCCAGAGAGAGGGGAGTAGTAGGAGGGGAGGGGGAGGAGGAGGAGGAGGAGGGGGAGGAGGAGGAGGAAAGAACAGATGTGGAAAGAAGGAAGGAATGTAAAGACGAAAGAAAAAATGTTTCGATCTTGGGAGTGTGTGTTAGAGTGAGTATGTGTATGTGTTTGTCGGTGTGTGAGTGTGTGTGTGTGTGCATGCTTCTGTGTGCGTGTGTGTGTGTAAGAGCAAGAGCAAGAGACAAGCAGGAGCAGACACTCCGATGTGAATAGACATAACCTGGTCTTTTACGGATGGCTGTGTTGCATTTCAATTCAGATAAGAAAACAATATATAAATAATATATAGCCTAATGTGTTTGTGTAACTTTGAACAACGCAGAGCTTCACATCATGTCATTTTAGATGTTCAATATGCAGTATTCAATGCATTGGTGCATGGTTTAGGTTTGGCCTACCAGTACTGTATATCTAACTTGAAGAGACTAGACTATACTAAATTGTTCGGTGAGTTGATCTACAGCACGCCCACACACACACACACACACGCACACACACGACAAACAATGCCACATCTGTCAACTTTATACCCCAGGCAATCACATCCCATCTGCAGAGAGTGAAGTCAATATACCACACACACACACACACACACACACACACACACACACGCATACACACACACACGCGCGCCAGAAGGAGCACAGTAAATATACATTGAGTCGATAGCTGTCTGCCGAAGCGAGAGCCTCCTGGTCTTTTTGCTGATCTGGTATCAGGGGCTCACTTTTGCTGAGATAAAGGATTTGGATCTGATAAATCTTCTCATGGGCTATTAGGTGTGTGCGGATAACCGTGTGTGTGTGTGTGTGTTGGCTGTTGATTGACAGGGGATTTGCTCGCCACCCAACATGTGATATACACAGGTTGGGTGAAAATAAACTATCACCTACACAACACCCACAGGACCTTCAGTATGGATAATCGTATCTCTCACCGGACAAACCTGCGTTTGCCCTGTCAGCCTATCTCTCTTCCAATCTCTCTCATGCACTCTCTTACTCTCTCTCTATCTCTCTTCCAATCTCCCTCCTGCTCTCTCTCCCTATCTGTCCCTATATCTTTCTCTCTCGCACTCACGTACACACAAACACACACACACACACACACACACACACACACACACACACACACACACACACACACACACACACACACACATGGCCGCATGCACGCTTGCACACACAGTTAGCTAAGTGTCCATTAGCAGGATGTTGGACAGCTTTTGGCATTAACCTTTTTCCATTCCAGATCCACTGACCACAGATTGGCAGATTGTTTGTTGGGTTATGTTTGGTGTGCATGTATGATAAGTTATCCGTCTGTTACCGAATACCATGCAAAATAATCAGGATCAAGTTGATGATTAACTCAATCCTTATTAATATATTGATTCATATGTGCAGTAAAATGACAGGAAGGCTGGAGATAATTTGTAAATAATAGGTCAAACTAAAAAGAAGAAATTAGGTATGATGACCCATCATTACTAATTTCTTATTTTATGGTTATCGTACCATAGATAGAAGGAGACACTTGAAATGAAAGCATAAATCATCAAGTGTCTTCTAATATTCTAACTCATGAACCCTCGACCCCTAGACTCAGCCGAGAGGATTTTCCAATGTCCCTGGAAAGCTTGTTACCTTTCCAAGCCAGGAAAGGAATCAAATGCCCTCTCTCCTCTAATTGTTCCTCCTTCATCATCTTCCTCTTCCCCTCCACTGTGAAGCACATAACAAGCTCAGCTGTCAGTCTGGAGACAGACAGCATCCAGGTGCCGGATCTCAAGCGAGATTTCAACATAAAAATGTTTGTTTTTATCATTCAGGTTGGTGTAAATAATAGAGGAGCACTCTTGAATACACCCCCCCCCCCCCATAGTAAGTTTGAAAATAACTCTTCTGTCCTGTCTGAAAGTACAAAGATCACACCCCCACTTCACTGAGAACATTGTAAATCTTGTACATTCTCCAAAAGTTCACACTTAATGACATCAGCTATAGCTGAAACTTTTTCTCCTATTTATGAATCCCAGACGGGAGAAGGGTAATACATGGCAAACTCTAAACCTTTCCGCTTCGTTTCCAATCTCACTTGCATTTGTCATTTGTTTGGTCCGGGTGTTTCATACAATTTGTTTATGAACTAGCTACTTAAGAGAGTACAAAAAAATAAGTGTTTATTTATTTTATTATGCCAGATGGCGCTATAATGCATATCCATAATTTGTCACCGTTTATTGTATTTAAGGCAGTTAATCAAGATAGCTATGCTATGTTGTACCTTAACATACATCATTTAAAGTATTTAGGAAATCAGTTAGTTAAATTGTTAATAAAGTAAACCTTATAATAATGCTTTTATGGCTTTGTTCTGCCCACAGAAGTGTATACTCAGGAAACATGCACATGTATATATTAAAAATTAAATAACCCTTTACATCAGAAATCTGGTACAGGAATATACAAAACAACAATGCAACTATCATCACTTCTTGGGACAGTCAATAAGCCCTAAAACTGAGCGACAGACAGAGAGAAAACAGACAGAGAGAAAACAGAGAGATAAATATGTACAACAATCTAAAACAGACACAAGAAGAAGGGAAGACAGATGGGCAAAGAGAAAGAAAGAGACAGAGAAAGGAACATTTTCAAAAATATCTAAAATAAATACAACAATGTGAAGCCAGGTGGTATATTAATATTTCAGGGGAAGGTTTGGGACACAGAGAGTGAACTGGCTCTGTCACTTTGACGTCCTTAAAGTGAAGAGTTGGGGGTAATGGACGGTCCAGGGTAATGTGTTGTAGTAATGACAATAGTGACTTTAATGCCTCATATAGTTCATGGTGCACCGGAGATATGACGAATTCGCTACAGGCGTCGTATTGCTTTGGCACGCGCTTCTCCAAAGTTTCTACATGAGCAACAGATTGGCTGCTACAGGGTTACCTTTCCAATTTCCCAGGGGCTTTCAGAAATCCCCAACCCTGCATGAAAAAAGATTAAATAACGAATTACCATGTTTGCTAAGACTTCAAATCTGTGAATGTGCCTGTGTGTGTGTGTGTAATTGTCTGAATATGTGCATATGTGCATGTGTGTGTGTTTGTGTGTGTGGTCCTATTTGTGTACATGCATGCGTGTGTGCGTGCATGCGTGCGTGTGTGTATGTGTGTGTCGCGCACGTGTTTGTGTGTGTGTGTGTGTGTGTGTGTGTGTGACCTACTCTGCGTCCTCGGCATTTGGTGTGTTGTAGCTCTGAAACAGTGGCTGCACGAAAAGCCCCAGAGTTCCAACCACACACACCAGGATAAAGATCCACAGGAACAGGCGGTCTATCACCATGGCGACGTACTTCCAGTCCTCTATGATCTGGGAACACCCGGAGGAAGACAATATTAAGTCCACCGCCAGATGTTAATGCATGAGGGCTTAAAATACATTCATTTGGCTTCTTAAATAGCTTGTACTACTATACTATCTTGTGCAATGTTATTGTAACCTAACAGGTACCATAAAGAGCAGTAAGCTACCACCTGCGGGTTCAAGTAATAAACTCACATGAGTTAGAAACGTGTATTTCCTACGTGTTCTATGGGTATTGTATGTCCACAGAGTTCAAGAAATAATAAACAGGGTATAATAATGCACACAATAAAGAGACCAGAGATGATTATTTGACAAACCCTAGACTAAGACCTCCCCCCTCCCTCTCTACCATCCCCACATAACCTCCTTCTCCTCCTCTTCCATTTAAATAAGCGTCATATATATCTCAAGTCCTTCCGCTACGCTAATTTGACTCCTTCTTCCTCCTCCCTCATTACCCCTTCATCTTCATCCTCCGTCTTCATGTGCCGGGCGATGAACTTCACGCCGTCCACCGCCTCCTCCAGATACGCGTCCCACCTCGCCGACGCCGCCGCCGCCCCGGACCGCCGCCCCCCGGGGCCCTCGGCCACGCCCGCCCTCCAGCCGAACCTCCTCGCCGCGTCCTCATTGGCGAAGCACGCGTCCGCGTCGCTCCCAAACCCCAATCCCAACCTGAGGTCGGGATAATCCCTCTTCCCGTCGACGGGGAACTTGTGGGCGTACTTGCGTCTGAGCCTCTGGCGGCCGCTGGAGGCCCCCGGGCGCCTCATGAGGAGGAAGGCGGGCAGGCGCACCAGGAAGAGGCTCCGGACCCACGGAGGCATGTGGTGGGTGGAGGGAGAGCGGTGGTGCACGTTCAGCACACACACGCTGGTCACGATGGAGAAGGTCACCAGCACCATGGCGAACATCAGGTATTTACCTGTGAGGAGATGGGGAGGGGGGGACGCACACACACACAGACATGTATACATTTAAATGTAGACACATACACGTAGCGGTACGCATCAGGGGTTTATCTAGGGAATGGACACACATACACACATCCAAACATACATATATATGTATGCACACACAAACATAAATCAGCCTACGCACACACACACAAACACACACACACACACACACACACACACACACACACATAAACATACATAAACATACACACACACAAAGAGTATGATGGAGAAAGCACCATAGCCAGCATCAGGTACTTACCAAGGGAATAGAAGAGAGCAGAAATACACACATACACACACACACACACACACACACACACACACGCAACAACGCAATCACTTACACACACCCAAAGTACCGTCACTTCAATCACAACTATTACAATTCAATTCAGTCATTCAATCATTCAACGCTTTTATCCAAAGCGACTTCCAGCAAAGTTATCCCGCAGACATTGGGGTTCGAACCCCACAACCCAATCTACCACCCCACACCCCCACACCCCCACACCCCCACACCCAGCTACTGACCTACGAGCGGCACGGCCAGCGAGGTGGGCGGCACGATCTTGGAGATGAGCAGCAGGAAGACGGTGAGCGCCAGCAGCACGGAGATGCACAGCGCGATCTTCTCGCCGCAGTCGGACGGCAGGTAGAAGACCAGGATGGCCAGGGAGGTGATGAGCACGCAGGGGATGATGAGGTTGATGGTGTAGAACAGGGGCTTGCGGCGGATGATGAAGTCGTAGGTGATGTCCAGGTAGGCGGCGTCGCGGGGGTCCTCGTTCTTGCGGGCGGGCAGCGACACGATGTCCCACTCGCCGCTGGGCGTGAAGTCGTCGCGGCTGGCCGAGTCGCTGATCAGGGCCAGGTCCATCTCGGTGCGGTCGTACGTCCACGAGCGGAACTTGAGCGTGCAGTTCTGCCGGTCGAAGGGGAAGTCGCGCACCTGGATGGCGCAGGCCGACTTGTAGATGGCGGGGGGCAGCCAGAAGATGTACCCCGTGTGGGAGACCACGGTGTTGCAGTAGGAGACCTCGTACACGCCGTCCGCGCTGGAGAGGGGGATTCATCTGGGGGTTAGTCGCAGGGGACTTTGTTTGACTTGACTACGGGAAGTCCAGTGGTTGTTAGTGGTTGTTAGTGTCACCTTCCACAGGAAGACAGCATGCTGCAACTTCTACTTCATGCATCTGAAGACACGTTTTTTTTTTCAAAAAGACTTGCGTAGTTTGTGGATTATAGCACTTATATTGAATGTGAAACACATTTTGTTGAGATTCATTATCCCTTTATCTCAGAGAGGTAACTATTATGTTTGTTTATTCGTTTATTATTATGTTAGATTATGAGCTCGAGAAATATATTTCTTGAACTAATAAAAATAACCTCCTTTTTCAGAAGAAACTGAGCCCTTGAAATATGTTGCAAATGCTCAAAATTAGGGTTTTATACTTTGCTTGATCACTGCCTGACTTAAGGCAGCGATAAGTGATACTCAAGGCTCAAAATAAAAGGGTCTGTTAAAGGTCTAAATGTAAACGGAACAAAAATACCATATCAGCAGACAGGTGCCAAACCATAAAATACCATTCTCATTGATCTCCATGGCTCTTCCTTCACGCACACTAACCCAATATCTCACAGTGTCGTTATCAGCGAACATGAAACACGTTTGAAGTCACCAACTTACCCTTCAGGGCAGCATCGGATTCTCTGTGTCTCTTCCAATTGGTTAGGCTCATAATGATGCCAGAAAAGTCACCATGTATTCACCAATCATTACCCCCACTTTACCAGGTTAGCAAAAAAAAGGAGCTAAGTTTGTCATAGGCGGAAAATTGCAATTAAAAATCTCCATAGAAACAAAGGCTCATTTCAGCAGTATGCTGAAAGCGATATAGGAGTGTTGGAACACCTCTGAATGGAATGACAGAGCTCCTTGCTTTCCCAGCGTCTCCTTGCGATCCCAGACATGTACAAACGCAAGCAATATGTCTACACATAAATATGAATGATTTGAAGATAGGGTTTGCAGTTGTTTGAGAGAAAAATGGATATGTGATTAAAGGATGCAAATCTTTTCCATGGCTTTGATGTACTACATTTAACTTGTACTACATTTAAGTAAATCATTTTCAGTACATATTCTTGGGAATGAGAACGTATACACAGAAAATGATTTATGATCGGTATTGTATTGTAGGAGGCTTTGGATGTCCACCAAATATGGCATATCATTTAAAAATATTTCTTGAATTGAAAGCTTTTGCGAGGCATTGCTGGATGTGATGGAGTTAGGAACCTACTTGTTATAAAGCACTATATCAGGAAGCCAGATCATCTTGGCAGGTATGCGCAGTTTTTTTAGACCTTCATATTTCTCTGGATCCCAACTCAGCCTGTAGTCATTCCACTCCTGCAGAGCCAAGACAGGGAATTATTTGGACTGCATTACCCATATGCATCGGATCATCATCTGCAGTAAGCAGATAATGTGTGTAAAAACCTACCGTACCTGAAACAGCCACAGATTGGTCGTCATGATCTGTTCTCTCTCATTCTGCAAACCATCCCAAATGAAATATATTATGTGAATCATCATCATCATAACAATAATAATTGTATTCAATTCCTGAATGAATCAATAATTCACTCACCACACTGATGAGCTGGGAGAGGGACACCTGTATGGAGATGGTGACCTGCTGGCTCTTGTTGACGGCTGGTCTGATCATTTTGTTGTAGCGCTCCGGGGCCAGCAGGTAGTTAATCAGCCGCTCCTCTGCATTCGGTGTTCCGCTGGCTGGACCAGCCCCTACATGCAAGGGAAAACCACCATGTTGAGGACATATGATATGCTGAATGCATCATCAACGTTCAGAACCGTAACCCAGAGAGATACATTTACGTTGACGCTTTTATCTAATTAATCTCAGGCAAAGGAGACTAGGAGCAACCAAAGCATGCAATAAAAATTGGGTTAACTCCAAAAAATGACTGCAGCTGCAGAAACAATGCAATTTTTCGTATACTTGATGCATACTAGTTGCATCTCAAGATACACAGGTTAGTTTGTGAGATGTTCGAGGAAGGGTTGGGTTTTGAATTTTTGGAAGCTTGGGAATGGATTCCACTTGTCATCATCAATGAAGTAACCGATCAATAGGATACACGGTTGGTGATCTAAATCAGCGAGCCTTTCCAACACTCTTACAATTGAGTGTTGGAAAGAAATTGAAAGCAAAATGCCATAGCAGCTAGCTGTAGGGTGCTTGGTCTGGTGTGGTCGGTGGGGAGAACAGGCCCTAAAGAGAACATAGCTGCTTCAGCCTTAGGATCTCACACTTACAACTAAAATGTCAACACATTAGAGAGACCAAGCGAGAGAGTCAAAAAGGGAAAGAGTGTGTTTGTATGCATGTGTGTGTGATTTTAACAAAACTGCCAGAATGAATATCTTAGCGGTCCAACAACTGAAAGCTATGGAAATTTTTCCTTAGAGAGGGCATAGAAAATAGGGGGTGTGAGAGAGAGAGGGGGGGGGGGCAGAGAGAGAGAGAGCAGAACAGATTACTAACTACATATGTTAATTTATCACTCACTTACCAGCATTACTTTTATAGAGCACTTTAATTTAGTTTATTACAAGTCATTACATGAATAAGTGAAAAAACACAATTGAAGTGATTCAGCGTGAAATATTTCCCTTGGTGCTCTATAAATTCAGTGTGTGTTTGGTGTGCGTGTATGTGTGTGTGCATGCATGCCTGTGTGTTTGTGTGTGCATGGAGTGTTGAGTGGGTTTCAGTGCTCTTCTCTACCTTTATAGACAGCCTCGTAGCAGTGCATTGACTGTATTTGGTTAATGCAAACAACACCTGACGCCTGAACCCATGTCCACGTGTGCACGGCTGTGTGTCTAACGTCCTTTAAGTGAAAGTCTTTTAACTCAGACATTAACTACATCACATACATTTCAATAAATTACATTTGTAAAACCTTCAGGAATAGATAATTTCAGTTGTTACAGAATGTTGTATTGCATGTACCTGCATGTGTTGCATATTGTATGTGCCTAAACGTGTGTACCAGTGTGCGTGATCCATGTGTTAGTGTTATGTAGCGTACTGGATTCGTATTCCATTGCATCGCCAGGAAAAACCGAACAAAAACGTACATACACGCAAACATACATACACAGAAAATGCACACCCACCCACAAAAACACACAAAAACGCCAACATGTTGGGACAAACAAACAGAGGAACAGCGGAACACAGACCACGGTGTAAATAATTGAAATTCGGTAACCAGGGAATCAAGCTCTGATGGATGCTGCCGAGCAATGGATGACACGGGGAAAGTCAGTAGCCAGGGAACCATGGTCTGATGGATGCTGCAGAGCAATGTCTTGTGTCACTGATGCTTCACATCGCACAGAGACCTCCGCCTCACATGTTAACCCATCAATGCATAAGTGATTGGAGCCTACACTCTTCCGTGAGAGGGTCAATCATGACCGATTTTCAATCATATCTAGTTGAGACAATAATTATCTCTTATAATTATTTATTTTTCACAGTTGAACACATTTTAAAGTGCAGATAACCAATACAAAAACAAACGGATGGGCAATATATAACAATAACAACCCTGAGATGGCTTCAGTTGCAGGACAGCATTTTTGACACAGGAGCTCAGGTGCTAAACAGACCAGGGCCAGTGTATGGGGTTAGATAATCTTATGGACCAGATTAAAGTGGGATGGTTCTTCTTCTGCAGGGCTATGTATCGCCAAGTGTGAGCAGAAGACACACACAACGACATCTTCATAAAAACCAGACCAAGGAAAGCCGATACAAAGTCTGAGGTAAGATGTTTTCGGGGACAGAGTCTAAAAAAGTATGAAGACTCGGGCAGCACTGGGTAGAGAATGGCCCTTTGTAAATTATGGAAAGGCCATCTGCTGTGTCTGTGTGATGCTTGCACACACACACACACATGCACACATGAAATCACACAAACACACACACACACACACACACACACACACCCACACACACACCCACACACACACACACACACACACACACACACACA
>JAOPJO010000111.1:21612196-21630547 GCA_027123675.1 Molva macrophthalma
GTGTGTGTGTGTGTGTGTGTGTGTGTGTGTGTGTGTGTGTGTGTGTGTGTGTGTGTGTGTGTGTGTGTGTGAGATGGAGGTTGTGGTGGTGGTATGCTATTGTCTTCAAAAAACATTGTTCTATATTAAACAATTAAAAAACAACTTGATTCATTAAATTGTGCAACTATTTAGCAACATACATGAGTAAATGTAGGTCTACTCCTACTGCTATTCCAGAAGTTAGAATGGATTTTTTTTGAGTATACTAAATGCATCAACTTAATGCGTGGATGCATCCTATTTGCTTAGAGGTTTTGCAGTCTCCGTTACTAGGAAACCGCTGAAAGGGGTGACCCTTGAAATTGTAGTTTGATAATATCTGCGTTTGAATTTCCAACAGCGAGAGTGCGCTACAATCAAAACTACATATCCCATAACCTCAACACGTCAACGAACGCCCACCCCCTTGAACACATGACTGGCATCCGCGAGAGAGCTAGACACAAAACAGTGGACTTATTTCCCTTAGCTTTGAATTAGTTCTTTCTTTCTCCAGTCTTGGGTAGCATTTGTTTACATAAAATATGAAGCTACAGTTTGTTGTCGCTGTGCTGTGTTTTGTTGCCGGGGTTATGGCCGGAAAATACTCGCGTGAGAAGAATGAGCCTAAGCTAACTAGCGGTGAGGGCAAAGCGCTGGAGTTCAGGATAGCTAAATTGAACCAGGTTTGGGAAAAGGCTATCAGGGTAGGTATCAAGCACACTTATGAACTACTTGGCACGCTTAAGGGATTTAATTTCCTCTTAATTAGTGAGAATGTCCTCTGTTTTTTTTCTTCGTCTCTGTTCACAATGGTCCTTAAAACAAATCCTATCAACTATATAAGTACGAGGAAGCTCCTTGCATAAATATATCCTCCCATTGTGCTTATGGTTTATTATGAATGAAATGTAGCTTGCTTTCTGTTGTTAACTACTATGGTGTCTTCTTTTGAACCGTTAGATGCAGTTGCCCCCGGTTCGCCTGTCAGAGCTCCACAGTGACCTGAAGATCCAGGAAAAGGATGAGCTGCAATGGAAGAAGATGAAGGTCGAAGGTCTAGACGAGAACGGAGAGAAGGAGGCCAAGCTCCGACGCAATTTCAATGGTGAGATGGTATTTATTGAACGAGGACCCATTTTCAATTGAACCTTGGTAATGAATTACTCCCTGCCAAAAGCGAATGTTGAATTGGTCAGTTATTGGCTGTTATTGTCTGTTGTGACGCTCATTTGAAATCCATTTGAGTTTGACAAGTGAAGCTTAATGTTGGAATACCAAGCAAGCACATAACTGGCCTTAAAAACACCGTATCGTAATTACGAAGTCAAATGTTTTTAGCCTTTAGATCGTAAACGGTGGAAACGGCTATTTTGCATTGGTGTGACATTTGAAACAATTGAGTGGGAGTAGGTAGGCTCGCTTTGTGACACCAGTTAATAAGTGCCATTTTTACTGGTTGAAGAATGCTGATTCAGATGTTGAGGAACTACAAAATGCTGAGCAAGGACACGTAGGCTATACCATTCTGTGTCTACAGCTTCTTTTTTTACCTTTGAACCCACCTAGCTGTGGGTTCTACAAGTAGGCCTAGGCCTCCTTATAGATTAATGTTTGACACTGATGTTTTGTAGTTTGATTTATGTTTAAAACATTTTGAGGTTTGACTTGTGTTATGATGCTGTGTAGTTTGACGGTTGTGATGCAGTGTAGTTTGACTTATGTTTTGATGCTGTGTAGTTTAAATTGTGTTTTTGTAGTTTGACTTATGTTTTGATGCTGTGATGTTGTATAGTTATCCTGGCCAAGTATGAGATGGATGGGAAGAGGGACACACGGTCACTGGAGAGCAACTCCCTCAAGGACCACGACACTAAAGAGGGGGACATGTTTGATGACCCAAGGCTAGACAAACTCTGGCACAAGGTTTGTGTGTGTGCAAATTATATATATATTCTAGATAATTTCTCAAATATATTTCATAAAAAAACAAAAAACAATCCTTTTATATTAGGATGTTTTTAACCTAAATGTCAAATATTTTTGGAATAAACACAAATGTCTTCCTCCCTGCCAGGCCAGGAACTCAGGGAAGTTCTTGGAGGAGGAGCTGCTGACTCTGAGGAGAGAGTTCCAGCATCACAAGGACAAGATCCACGAGTACAACATTGTCATGGATACCGTCAGCAGAACTGAGGGTGAGCACAGCGGGGCCAGCCCCTGTGGCTCCCTGTATTTATTTCCTCTTCCCTTGCACCCCTTCCACCTCATGCCAGCGTATTCATTTGAAGCCAATGCATCTTAAGAATAGGGCCAGCATGATTCTGTCTCCCCTATCACTCACATCCCCACTGGAACGACTTAAAGGTCCTGCAAACTTCTCTTCTGCTGCCGCAAGGGGAAAATTATAGCGTTCAGCAAAAACAAAACACTTCAAACACTCAAATCTTCCTCATTATTGTTTCTTTAACATAGATGTTGTAGTTCAAGATGGATTCTGCTGACCAAAGCAACAGCTCAGCTTTGTGTCTTGCTTTGATGTATTTTTGGACAGTAATGGTTGAACTAATGCAAGCAGCAAAACCATTACAAGGGATGCAAACCACTCGCTATTTGGGGAATGTCGCTTTTATGACCTCAATTGGGGTGACTAATGTGAAAGTATCGTCTAGAGTTTTTTGGGGGGGAAAGGATACTCTAAATTAGCTAAAGCTAGGCTGCATACAAACAATATAATGTTTAGCATTGTATAGCAACATCGCACAGGAGGACTTTTATGCGCCCAGCCCCTCCTTACTGTCACCCAAGTTTAAAGTGCAGCATAAATTCCCCACGGACGGGAAGATCAGCCGAGGAAACATTCGGCTGACTTATGTTGTTGGATGTGTTTCCCGGCGAGTAGTTTCCATTTGTGAGTCTAATTTCAGGACTACTCGTTCGTCAGGCGAGTGCAGTGAGTAACTAAGAGCGAGTACGACTTCTTCATAAATAAATACATTTTAATGGAGTTTATTATGTAGAAATATGATGTGACGGTTGATAATCAGTCAACATTAAAAAGATTGTCCTGGGCATCCGGGACCTCTTCATTTACAGAGCATAGACACACCTACACAAATCAGGTAGCACGACTCGGACTCCGAGCCAGTCTGATGCACGAGGCAGAGGGCTACTTGTTTCTACAAATGCAACAAAAATGTGGAGCGAGGATGGCTATGCATGCACTGCTCTCTCCCGGTTTTGTCATCCACTTCCACAAACCACAGCTTTTCGATGGTAACTTGTTAGCTTTATCGCTAGGCTAATATATGGCCAAGAATAAGCTGATGAATGAAATTTGTTATCGGCTTGTCATCCTAAGCCAGCCCAGACTTCTGCTAGCGATCACAGACAAGCCCAACGTCTCAACAGAAGAGAGGATACAGAACTGTCACAGCAGGGTGCTTGCTTGTTTTTAATCAAATCAATGTGTGGGATAGAACCAAATGTGTTTTTTTTTAACTTTAAACTAAAGTTAAAAAAAAGGCACCATGACATTATAGTAAGGCTCAGCAATAATACAACAGTACACAAACTAAAATGAATCTGCTTAAAGAAGTAGATTTTCATCTCTCTGATGAGTGATGAGACGTTTTGTTGTTCTGTGTTAGCATTGGGGTTAGGTTGTCACCATGTCATTTGGGCAGAACATTTCTCCTCTGGGACCTCACCTTTTTAAACAGTGGTACTCACTAGCCATTTAGATATAATAGAAACTCATCGATTACAATACATTTATTAAATACAGCTACCTACTTATAGATTCACATGGAACAAATTATTAGAAAACATTTGTTTCTAAACTACCAGCCTTGTATAAAACTATGAATAGAATTTGTAGCAGGGCAATAAGAAGATACTGAGCAGAGACACATTGTCTCATAATCTGCCCATGGTTATGATATTGCCTCTACACCGTTGCGGTTTTAGTTTTGTCGACTTTAGGTAGCTCTTTTTTTTTTTTTTAGTCTGCATCCCTGATTATACCAGAGGAATATACATTCGTCTCCCTTGAGCATTAGAAAAATGAGCGCTGTGTGATGGCTCGCACTCTGCCACGCACTAAATCCACCCCCGCCGTCTGTCACATTTCTCCCAGAACCAGCTGTATATAGAAGGCATGCCGAGCGCTCCCACCTCATTTCCAATGCTCTTTCTGACTGATGACTGTCATCTCCCTGCTGCATTGCTGTGTTTTCACTCAGAATGTTTGCCTTCATTCCTCAAAGTGCATGTTGTCTTGGAAGAGCCACAGGTGTTTTCTACTCTCCATCTGCATTTAAATAGACAGCACTCCCAATGTAAAATGTCAGCAGTTAAAGGGGAGTTTCACTTTTATAACACTTCTAGGGTCATTTTCACACCTACCCGGGCTTGTTATGCAGACTCCAGTTTTTAGGTTGCTCGCTTCAATGTTGAGATATTCTTTATTCTATCTCTGCTTGCTCCGAGTCCGGAGCAAGCAGAGATAGCGGAACCACAGGCTTTCTCTTGACTTGCAGCAATTGGTGGTGTGGATGTTCGAAATGTATACCTAATATACCTTGGTTCTAATGTTAGATATTTCAAATCGAAAAAGGAAGGGCAACACATTCATTGGAAGAACAATATCAGTCATGAGAAGCAGGGACTTGTTTACAATGAGTCTAATGTTGCGGTTGATGTTGAAGGGGGTTCTTTTGGATGGGGGGGGGGTTTGCTTGCATGGATATCAAATACTTAAATATTGAAGCAAGCAACCTCAAAACTGATATTAAGTCCATATTAAAGCTATGGTAGTTGTGAAAATTAATGCCTGACAGATACTGGATTTTAGGGGCCGATACCGATATTAAGGAGTAAATAATTGCCGATATTGTAAATATAGATATAATGGCTGTAATTCAATATATATCGTGGTATCCTGGGGGTGGAGCAGCTCCTTGGGATTTGCTGCTCAACCTCCAGCATGGCTTCGTGGCCAGAGCATCATCGCATTCAAATCATGAGATAAAGGAACCAATTCACTGTATGGGGAGGAGCTACTGACCTTCACTCAGAACATGATGTAAAACTGTTAGTGTTGGGAGTGTTTATGTGGATGTCTTCAGTTTAAGAGGTGATAACGTTTGTAAATCGACACCAAGTTTTCATATCGGCGCATATTTGCAAACATACGCCGATACTGATATATCTGTGATAGGCCAATATCGGCCGATAAAATCAGCCAACCTATATATTGGTCGGGCTCTACGGAAAATCACCCCAGAAGTATAACTTAAACCTCGATATAACGCGGTCGGTCCGCGTTTTTCCCGGGAGCGCGTTAAAGCGCTTTTTTCACTCTCCGTCTTTAAAGGTTATTAAAGAAAGGAAGAGGTTGATAAAAAACCTCCTCTCCTTCTTCTACTTCTGTTGCGGATGGTGCGCCAGTGACTGCTGCAATGATTGCCTCATCGGACTGAGCTCCATAGGTCGGGCAGTCCTCGATTGCAGCGATCCACCGCATGGCGCCATCTTGAGTGTATTCGTCCAATTCCCGCTATGCTACTCGAATCTGCCTTTCCATAAATCCTTCGATCCTTCACTTGCGCGTTTTATAGGCCATTTTATGGGCTATAAAATGGCGTTATATCCAATTTGCGGTATATCGCGGTTCAAGGGTGTAAAGGGAAATGCCCCTTTACATCAACATTGAACCAGTTTGGCCATTAGGTTTGCCCCGTAGCCTAGTGTTTCCCAAAGTCGGAGGCGCAGTGGTACTGCATCAGCGGCCCAGGGAGATGGGATAGAACAGAGAATTGAATGTATTGTACTGGGGAGGGGAAAAGCTCAGTCGCAGACTGTATTAAGACAAAGCCAAGGCGGAACAAAGAGCTAGAAATGTGTTGCTCACAAGAGCTGTAAATTAAACACATTAACGGACACAAAATGGCTGACTGGGCGTGTGTACGAAAGTCTCAAACTTTATAGTCGCCGTGCATGAACTGCGTGAGGTGGCATGACCCAAAAATGATGTTATCACGGTTCACACGCAATTTGCCGTGTGTTGCGCACCTCTGAAAGGTTGAAGCGCCACAGGCAGAGTGTGTGAACTGCGTGTCCACAGCAATGCTACAGCAAAACGGCAGCTATAAATGCCGTGGCCGTCTGAAGGATCTGGCAACCGACAGCAACGAGAACAGCTTTTGTATAGCTTATGTGCGTTTTGCTTTGAGGATTTGCTGTTCTGTAAATATGATCCAACGTAAACTTTGCTGAGCTAGGGGTTCAAATTAAATTTGAAGGGATTAATACCTGATTGTACATCATGCAACAAATACAATGTATGTTACCAAGATCGGTGGAAACCGGTCGGTTGTGGGGGGGAGGGGTAACAAATAGAATTTACCAAAGGTTTGGGAACCACTGCCTTAGCCCATGCAAATATTGACCAAAAAACCCAGCCATCCATCTTCTAGGCTAATGGATTTCATATTGAAAAACTCACATGACATTTGTAATGGCATTCATTTGGTTATTAGCAATTTCGTTCTCCCCGTCTCTTTGTCATTGTCTTATTCAATTATATCCCTCCATCCGCCCGGCTGTGTCTGTTTTTAACCTCTGTGTCGCTCCATCCTTCTGCCATCTCCGTCCCCTCCCCCCCCCCCGTCCCCTGTGGCCCCTGCAGAGATCCACAAGAACGTGATCTCCCCCCTGGAGGGCGACGTCAAGGAGCACGCGGTGCTCCAGAAGCACACAGAGCTGAAGCAGAAGATGAGGGACCTCAACCAGGGCTTTGAGCGCCTCCGCAAGCTCAGCCACGAGGGCTTCAGCGAGGACAGCGGTGAGGAGGGGGGGCCCCTCCCGGCCAAACGCCCACCCGGTGTCTGTTCTCTGCACCACAGTCTCGCGCTACCACGCCGCCCGTCAGACGCCACGGGGCGGCTTTGGGGTTTTTATATTATCTCGTCGCTCGCTCTCTCTTGACACACTTTGACAGGTTTTTTTTTTCTTTTTCACCTTCGAAGTTTTGAATAAGCTTCATTTAAAAGTGCTCTTTTGTTTGACACAGAGAGTCGTCACAGAGTCACGACTTGTCCCTCAGCTGGGTTAATGTGTGGTAGTCCATTATTTCTGCTTGACTCAAAACGCTGCAGGCATGCCAGGTAGAACACACAGGCCCCTGAACACTGAGCAGTCTTCTGTTGGGTGGCTCCGGGGTTCATTATGATTGATAAGGGAAGAGAAAAATTGTACCCTGCCTTTTACATTGCTGGTAGTATTTGTGGCATTTTGCAGGAGGCAGTACTTGCAGAAAGGTTAACGGATTTATACTGCGTCCCTTTTGAATATATGTACAGTGATGGTAAAGGGTTCAATTACACGTCCTCCTCCATTTCATTCTGGCATAGATTGAATTAAACTATTACTATCACTTTCACTTCAAACGACTCTTTCCTAAAAGGTTTGGATGAAGACACAGCGCATCCTTTCCAATAGAATGGAAAACAAACACGATTCTTCTCACAGTTCACTAACCGCGTGATCCAGGATTAACGGAGCTGTATGAAAACCATGTTGGCGCCTGACGGTTCATTCCTCCCCCTCCTTGTGTGCAGAGTTCAGGGAGCCGCGGGTGATCGAGCTGTGGGAGTCGGCCAAGAGGTCCAATCTCACCGAGGACGAGCTGGACTCTCTCAAGGTAAGGACTTGGAGGTCTCACTCTTGATTGTTGTTTGGACCATAAAACCCCACAGGGACCTCTTTTCGGAAAAGATATGAACAGTTGTCAATGGTAAGAGACAAATCATTATTTAATCCTGTTTGAACTGTGCCATGAATTACACATATATCACATATATTTGTTATTTTAAAAGATAATTTAGCAAATCAAAGTCGTAGTTTGTCGTAAAACCGAAAATGACCGTTTAGTTTTGTTGAAACAGCTCCGTGCGCTACATCTCTCGTCTCGGACAATATGTGTCAACAACATCCATCTTACCTGGACCCGTTGCTTGGGTGAAACACACCGGCATCGCGTTAACGTTAGCTTCATCGGCTCCAGGTAGCTTGTGGAAAGAGAAAGGTCCGACGTCACTTTCACTACTTTAAGTTGTGTAATATCTCTAATTCTGTATTTTCACGGTCTTATACTTCCAAGGGTTTAATGACAAACTGCAACTTTCTTGACTTGCAAAATTATGTTTAAAATTGACAAACATCATGTGTAATACGTGGCACAAATCAAACAGGATAAATGGTTGTCTCTCTCCGTTGTCTACCGTACATATTTCTTTTGAAGTAAAGTCCCTTGGTGGTCCACCAGAAGGGGAGGGAGTTAGGTTTTCTATTCTCATCTAATCACGACAAAACCCCCAAGAGAATGTAGAAGTGCTTGACTGATGACATTTTAGATACATGTGATTGATGCATTTCAGAAAATAGAACAAATGCGTTGCCACCAATTTAGCAGAACAGTGGAAATGCACTACAGAGTAGTGACGGAGAGGATAATTTTGGCCAGTGCGAGTGGTATAATATGACAGCTGCTGTTGACACAGTTTGAGTTTGACTTTTTTGGATCATCACTAATGGTTTCGAAATGTTGCCAAACTTTAGAAGTGTTTTTCCTGAAATTGTGTAACCTACTAGTCTACTTAGAAAAGAAAAGGATTGGATAGGACCACAGCCATTTACACCAAGGGGTTATCAAACAAACAATAAGGACATTTATTGAAAGCAAAGCAACGCCGCAAATTGCACACTGAAGACTGAGACAAACCCCTACCCCCCACAAAAAAAACATTGTACAACTTCTAGGCTTTTCCTTATAGAAGCCTAGCAATGCTGTGGTATCACTCATTCACCACCCCCATCCTCAGAATGGAATGTCCCACACGCACAATTTTCCCCGCACGACGATTCGACTATTAATGACGAAGTCGACTTAACGTCTTTCTATCCTTGATTTGACGAGTCGAAGATTCAAGGTCACCACTAATGAAATCCAAACGGTTGCCTCTGAATACAAATTTTCCAGCTGTAATAGCGCTTGTGTGCTCAGCATGTGGTCTTCCCTAACCCGCCTCATGTCCTCTGCCCCCCCCCCCTCCCGGTGTTCAGGAGGAGCTGCGGCACTTTGAGACCAAGGTGGAGAAGCACAGCCACTACCAGGAGCAGCTGGAGCTGTCCCACCAGAAGCTGCTGCACGTGGAGGCTCTGGGCGACTCTGAGCACATCCAGAAGAACAAGGACAAGTACAACACGCTCTCGGAGAAGACCAGGGAGATGGGCTACAAGGTGAGGACGACGCACGCAGAACAGACGCAGTCACACGTTGTAGCTGGAAATGGATAACGGGCACTTTTTCTGCCTCATTTAGAAGAATGTCTTGGTAGAGATGGGTACAACTGAAGTTGTACTTCATAACCCAAGTTTAAATGATGAACGACCGGCTAAAATGCATTTTTGCCTCCAAAAAATGCATCTAAGTGCCAAAGTTGTCTTTTTGTGGTTTGTTTTTAGATGAAGAAACACATGCAAGACCTGACCAACAAGATCTCTCGCCAGGGTCTGGATCACAATGAACTCTGAGACTAGGAACTGCTCCGTCTCCTTCTCAACTTTTCTCCTTCTCAAGGGCTCAGGGAGTTGCCCTTGATATTGTGTTCTACGGCCTACTTCTTTCCGTACGTGTGAAATAATCAGTGTTCCTTTATGTGTACCTCTTTATAAGTGATTTTTTGTACAGTAGTGATTGCAATGACAAAAGGATCCTCATTGATTTATGTATGAAAGAGGCTGCCTAGAGGATGCGTGTTGTACATATTGATGCTTTCATTACCAGCTCTTATCTGATCAAAGTGTACAGCGATTTCCGTGGCCTATGGTATATACAAACAATAATCACTTATCTTAAACAAAAAAAATGAATCATGCAATGCTTTTGAATTATGTTATTCATTCATAATTTCCAAGACACATTCTTGGCTGCTGTTGTTATACAGGTGATTACAGGTTAATATAACACATCATTTACTAATCATTGTCGACTAGATACTTGGAAACAATCTTTTAATATTCATGATACAAGTGGCATCAGCATACAAAGTTCAACAACAAATAATTAAAAATATAGATGAATATTGTTTCAGAATGATGAATAAAGGTTTGTTTATATACAAGTTATCCTTTAGTTGCCATAAAAGTGTAACAGACATACATATGTTGGTGAAAGACAGGTATCCTGTTCTCCATCCCATGCTCTCACTCTCCCTTCTCCAATATACTGATGGCACCAACAAAGCAAAACAAACGGCCGAAGGATGACCTATTCATCCTGATAGCCTCAAGAGGAAGGTATTAAAAGAGTTTCTAACAACTTTCCTTTCATTGGCTATTGCTACCATCTCTGCCTTTGCAGAGAAGTTGAACTAATGACGAACACTATAGCTTGCTGATTGGTTGATCGTGAACCACATGGGGGCTCAATTAGAACTGATTATCTAAGGCTCCCCTGTGAATCGGAAGCGTAAACATGTAACTTTTATCTGAAGTTTGATCTCACATTAATAATCCTGTTTAATTTAACTCAAAAGCGCTATGCATGATTTAAATTCTATTCACTAGCTGCTGTACAAGGACAGCAGGCTGGATTACACTCCGTGTTTGAACTCTGTGCTTGCTGGTGTGATTAACTCAAATGGATTTGAGAATGTTGGCTATCATAAAGCAGCTTCATTACAACACAGACTCTTCGGAGATTACAGCCCCCCCCCCCCCCACCACGATAGGCATTACAATTATTGCCAGACAAAGAATATGCACAGTAAGCAACTTCAATATATTTGGTTCCATATGATAAAAAAAAAAGATATAAGTCCAGGTGGGCAGGTGGAGGTCAAGTGGGTGCCCCTCTCTGATTCCCAAGCAGACTCTGTCTGGTTTCCCTACGCTGCCCATAAGCCAGCATCGCCACTTTCTGGCCCGTTTCCATGGCAGCCATGTCAAGGTGAGTGTACCTGACAGAGTCTCCTATAGCCGATGAACACAAAGCAGAGGGAGAAAGAAGAGGCAATAGATGTTGGTGCAATGCATCAGACTTGACCCCACAACCATTCCTCACGGTAAAGTACAATGCCGTGAGAAAAGTATTAACAACCATGAGTTATATTAGCCATAAACTATGAAGACTGATGAGATCTGCGAAATGCAGTTATCAAGACTCCGACATAGAAAAAGCATTAACTCGTTAAAAAGCTGAGCTTAGAAATCGAGTATTATCGATACTGGATTAGAGATTGCAAATCAATTTAACACATTTACCTCAAAATAAAAAAGAATGCTAAGTAGGACTAGGTTATTACCTCTCAAAGCACTGGAAGGCTTTGGAACTGGATAAGTGCTGGGAGTCTTCAGGTGTAATTCCATGTTGAGAAGTGCTCTCCTGGTTTGGGCTACAGCAGGACTCATGGGGACGTTAACATAGTTAGCGTTACTGGCACTGAAGAGCCTCCGCTCCAGGGAGGGGGAGAGCATCACTTCCGGAGGATGATGGAACATCCCTGGATGAAAAAATAACGACGATATGAGGATACGGGTTGATGTTTTTAAAATCTGTCTTATAGCTGCTAGCTAGCTGGGTGCTACTGTGCATCTTCCTAGTGTAGGGTATAACTTCAATCAATGTACATCTAGACCTAGTTCTTCATTATGGTTATCACATCTGCAGTCTAAAGTCTTGGAAAATACCCCCTAGAAATTCATACATAACAAATCCTACACAAAAGTGAAAGATCAAGAACTGCGGATTACTTTATATTAAAAAACTTTTAGTTTTTGTCATTGCCACAATGTGGCCTTGAAATAATACCAGCTAGCGACTCAAAGGGTGTGTTATATCTTTTGAAATGTCGGTTATGTCTTTCAGGTTTCACCAATGCCACGGGCACTATTTCAATTTTTCTACAAGGGATATAACACCACAACCGCACCTGAACCGCAACCGCACCTGAATCGCATCTGAAGACGAGAACAGCAAAATTGCTTCTGTTGTGTAATGTCTGAACTGTACTTCTTGTTGATACACATCAAGCTTATTGGGTATAGTAGACTCGTTTACTACTAGACGATTGCATTATTTTCGTACCTGGCATTGGCATTTCGTACAAGCATGGTACTTTAGGTTGAGCAGTATGAACTAAGGGCGCCAGATAGGGCTGTGATCTCTCTGGATCCATCAAGCGCTTGATAAGGCCATCCGAATCACCAGCATCTCCTCGCCCCGGGCTGGCGAT
The DNA here is from genome assembly GCA_027123675.1 of Molva macrophthalma. Classification (NCBI taxonomy): domain Eukaryota; kingdom Metazoa; phylum Chordata; class Actinopteri; order Gadiformes; family Lotidae; genus Molva; species Molva macrophthalma. The sequence continues at coordinate 21,624,517 of JAOPJO010000111.1, forward strand.
CGATGCTCCGTCTGAGTACACTTGTAATAAAATCATTAGTTTAGACTTCAAATGTTTTAGACGTCTCTATATGATGACTTTTGAACGCCTCGTTACGCAAACACAGTCTTGATGCATGTACGCACACACACAAAATGGTACACACACCTGATGTACTTGGACCACCGGGAGTGGGTAAAAGTTCTGGCAGAAAATAGTTTGAGACCTGAAAGATGGAACGTAAAAGTACAAATATGAGATTGTCTCCAGCCGTCTGAAGAATGGCGGCTGGGAAAGCCCTAAACGGTAATAATTGCTTTATGATGGCATTTGTTCCACTCAAACGTTGCTGGTGTGAGGTCCCCCCCCCCACACACACACACACGCCTCCTCAGATAGGGGCCATCTTAAGTCGTTTAGAGCGGCGGCCATGCGAGGACCTGAAGGTCCCGTAACCGAGTTAAAGAGTTGATCATCTTACCTGCGTAAGGCCCTTGCCTCCAGCCGACCGCCACTGCTCCGGTATGATGTAGTTGTTCAACGTGTGAGCACACTGCGGGGGGGGGGAAGAGAGGAGGGGGATGGGGGGCGTTGAAAGTGTGTTAATCACCGCAATGGCTGATTAATCACGGTTTGACTTTCTGAAAACATTTCCAGTCAATTTGAGGCAGTTGGAAGTTGGGCTGTCATTGTCAATACATTGAAAAGAGCAATGGGAAAAAAAGGATCCATCAATCTTTTGTATGGCGGCTGAAAGAAAGGGTAATTTGTCATCGACACAGTGTCGCCCACAACAAAGCGGGAAAAGTGAGAGAGGAGAGTAAACTGGAGTGTAGAATACGGGTGTTGCGAAGCGGAGGTTGTTAAGGAGACTGACAGCAGGAAAAAAAAGTGTTGCAGGCATAATGTCATGGTTACAGAGGAGGAGAAAATAGATTCAAGACACCAGAGAGCCCCATTAGAGGTTAAAGAAGGTAGGCAGGCAGTTCTGTTTGGCGTGTTTTGCTGGACTGCTGTCTCAAAGCCAAGGGTCCCAATTTAGCAATTTCTCGTTCTAGTCTCTGCACATATTATTATTTCATAGTCTGTGTGTGCCATCGTTTATAGGAATACAATATGACACCTGGAAACGGAAAACAAGCAATTTCTGTGTAAATGATCGATTTAACATGAGCTTTAGAGCATCCATCACGCGCCCACACACACTTTTTACTCTTTTAATATTTTCAATTATACTTTTGTTTTATTGTGTAGGGAGGAAGAAGAAGAAGAGAGGGTGATCTGAAATGTATTATGCAAAGCATAATTCCATCATCACCGTCATTGTTCTGCTTTAGGATGATTTATGATATAAATATTTACCCATAATGATAACTTCCCACCAAAACATTTGCGCACACTTTATAACAACGTTATAGCAGCCTACCCGCCTATCCAGTGGACTGTACCAACTGGTAGGCTGATCTATCCATCATACATCTGGGTGGACACTCCCGCTTGTGATGTCACTAGAGGGTAGGTATTAAGATGAATTCATCATTAACTAAAGGCTAATAAACTCCTTATGACAGAACATTATTATAATAAAGTGCTACCCAACATTTTTATAGGAAAAATAACAAACACTCTAAAATATTTATTTTTAAGTGGAGCTACTGAAATGTTTTCTGATATATGATCCCCTAGAGGGCAGAGGGACTTATCTGGGCACCCAGTGGGATCCATCCTGGTACCCTTCTTTCTTGTCACGCTCATCTCAAATGATCAGTTGGAAATATTCGACTGGCATATATGGTACCTTATTCATTTGATGTTTCCCGCAGTGGGGCGTTAGGCACGGATGGGGTCGACGCGAGAAGAAATTGGTTCCAGTATAGCAGGAAATGAGCGCTGGCGTCAAGAAGTACCCCCAGCGCTCATAAGACAAAATGTGTGTGACTGTGTATACTTGACTTGATATCCCTAAATTATATATTTGCACTTGCATCCCCACAAAGGGACATAAAGAGTTGAAGAGTGGAAGTTAGGCAGGAAGATGAATTCAAAGGATATTGGCTCGGGGGGGGGGGGAGCAAACAGATTAATAAGTGATCTGCATGATGACTTGCTTGTTTTCCCTCCTTTCATTAAGGTTCAAGCCTCAAACGTTAGCAAAACATTCAACTTTTTTTTTTGCTTGTAGTGCAATAAATAAATTAATCTACAGTTTTAATTAAATATGAAAACAAATATTCATAGAAGGCCAGACTTCTGGTTTTAATTCAGTGATACATTACTAATTCATATATATACGGATTGATTGGGTCACTGAGTGCTTTGAAACAATGTATCCCTATATGAAGTATTTACCTGTGATCCTCCACAGACGGGGCATCCTGTGAAAAGCAACTGCCGGGCGGTGCACCGCCCTGCACTGTCCACAGAGGGCGCCCTTTCACTGCCCCAGGAATGAGAGTGTGAGACTGAGGCCCGAGGCTGAGCCCTAGCCCACAGGAGAGAGAGTTCTGCTGGGCTGTCCCTTGGCCCTTGTCCCGGACCACCGACCCCACCTCCCCTTCTGTCCCTGCCCGTCGCCAGGGGCCCACCCTGGGCTTGGGTGTCCCGCAGGCTCAGGCCCTGGAGCAGGCTCCTCGGGGTGTCGTAGCACGGCCTGGGCAGCCCGGGGACCTGGTACTCGTCGGCCAGCCTGGCGAAAGCACCGGAATCGGCCGTGGAGGGACGGGAGACGGGCGGGGGAGGCAGTGAAGACGGGGGGAGGAGAGCATGGAGAGGAGAGGTGGGGCGTGAGGAGGCGAAAGGAAAGCTGGCCAGGGAGCCAAAGTCCTCGCCCCCGCCCTGGCTGGCCGTGTCCAGGCTGCCGGTGTAGGAGGAGGAGCTTCCGGAAGACTGGCTGCAGGACGCGATCCCAATGCCGCTGTCCAGAGAGTTCTGGCGGCCGCTGTCGTGAAGGCCGTGAGCGGCTGCCTGATTGGACGACGGGCAGATCGCAGCGCCTGCGACCGCGGCGTTGTAGAGCACGCCATCTGAGCCGGTCAACAAGGCCTTCAACGTGGAGGAACTTGATGTCGTCTCGTTGGAGAGGCGGGACCGAGTCGTCGTGGGCTCCGCCCATACCAGAAGTCGGCTTCCAAAGCTCGAGTCCGATTGGCTGGACGAGGAGCTGGATATGCTGCTGTGGTCGTCCCCGGCAACAGTGCTGCAACTATAGGTCGAGGCTGTTGGAAAGCCATAAAGGTGACGCTTAAGATTATTGATCCAGTGCTTAAAAGGGTTGATTTATAAAATGCTCAGATGACGGTATAGGAAAATGTGTTCACCCTAGCTGATATACAGCACAGCAGCGTACCCATCAAAGTCTATATGTTTATTGTAAAGTGTCCCTTAGGTAAGGTAAGATAAAATATGATAAACTTTATTAATCCCGGATAGTGTCGGCTGTCCCAGCAGTAGTAAAGGAAAACTAGATGAAAAGCTTTGAATGGTACATCCATAATTATCATTATAAATATGGCCTCTGTTTATAGGAGGCTGCCTTCTGGGCGTGAGTTACCAGTGCTGCAGGGCCGACTGCAGCGGGACAGCAGGCTGAGTCTCTTCTCCAGCTCCAGTGCCTCCAGATGAATCCGCTCCTCTGATGAGGAGGGGGTTGGATCCCCTATAGGAAAGACACGCACCCACACACACACACACACACACACACACACACACACACACAGACACACACACACGCACACGCGCGCGCACACACAAAAAAGAGGAGCAATTGGTTTTGGATACCAGTTAATCTTGTGAATAAAGCCAGAACATCAGTGTGAACCACTCTTACATGCTGAATGCTAACTAGACACACACACACAAGCACAAACACACACACCCACACACACATACCAACATCTGCTTGCACACACCCACACCAACCACACACCCACACACAGACACTTACATACATAGATGCACGCACGCACGCACGGTGTACATACACGCGCGCGCACACACCAACCACACACACACACACACACACACACACACACACACATACAGGGTGAACTGAAGTGAGAGCAGTGAAATACTTTCTAGCGCAGTACTTATGGTGAGCTAGAGCTGGGTATTGTTGCTGCCTTCTGCTGTCTCCTGTTGGTCTGTTTGCTATGAGGCGGTAAGTTGATGTTGCTAAACCACTAAGCTCCAGGTAAACTCTCTTCCACATTCATTTCCCCCAGTAGTTCATTAAGTCCTCTGCATAACAGCAGCGCTTACCTAGCTAAAATACATTTTAATTATGTTGCATCTTACCGAGGCTTAAACACAGAGACTGGGGATTATGTATCTCTTGTATCATCGTACTGGATAGCACACAATACACTGAATAATCATTTTGATATAACTATACAGAATGATGCCCGTATCTCACTTGTTTCTACACATTCGAAGAAAGTTTCGATTTAAACATCATCAGTAAGTTAAAGTAAGCTACTTTTTGGAATTTCCATAGCCTATTTTGGAAGGATTTTGACTTTTACATGACCGCAATAAAAGATCGTTTACGTACAATGAACCTTGATTCTTTCAGTCTTGAAGGACTTGGTGCTTCTGAAATGTAATTACATTTAAACGGCACCTATCATCCTTCACTGTGACTGTAACAAATATCGAATAATTTAAGTTCTAGTTTAATAAATTCTGGGTTCAGGCCCTGCTCTCCAAGGGTGGATATTGAAAATGAATTATTAATATATATAAATATGTATATTCTAGTTACCTTAAGATCTCACAGCTTTGTTTATTCATGTATTAATATAAGGCTGAGAGAGGAAAAACTACAGTTTGTATTTACTAAACTACATATTCAACAATGCATCGTGGCTGACATCACACATCACTAACATTAAGGGGGACAGTGAATGGCTTACCGGACCTCACATGACAGGACGCGGACATAAAAGCCGCCTGCAAACCAGAAAATTGGTTGCAGAGAATTCAATTTACCCCGTGACCCTGACCAGCAATAAGCTCTCAAAGAAGATGTATGTAATAGAGAAAGAGTATATATACATAGAGTATCTATTTAATAGAGATCCCTTCAATGACTGGATTTTTCTCCAAATGAGTCAACACTGTTAAATAAATGAGTTGCGTTACTGATTTAAAAGTGGATCTCATATGGTGCCTTTCCTATGCAATGTAATGTATGTAATATATACAGCAATCCCGTGGAACAGGGCTAGAGAGGGGGAACTGAATTGCCAAATGTGATTGGTCCATCCTATCAGTGTAGGGCTATTGGAGGTTATCAATCCATCAATCAATCCAAATCAATCCAAATATCAATCAATGTGTGTATGTGTTTGCCTGTATGTCTGTGTTCATGATCTCATTTCAACACTCGAGCCTATATAACATTGTCTCTGAAGGGGGAACCAGCCTCTAGGGTTAGCAGCAAAGTGCTTAAGATACAACATACACACACACACACACACACACACACACAAGCACACACACAAATATAGCCCGCACATACAGACACACAGTCATGCTCTTACGTACACATACACGCAGACACGCTCTCACACATGCACGCACACACTAAAACACACACACACGGTGACCCTCACACCTGAACCTCATTCAAACACTGACCCATGTGACGCTCTCTCTAGGCCAGAGGCACGTGGTGGCTAAAAGGTCTGTAATAAACAGCCAATAAAACCCTGGGAGTAAAGGTCATAATGTCAGAGGGCTGATGGGTGATGACGGATTTCAACACACATTCCACATTAAAACCTAGCAACGCAAAACATTTTGTCTGCCTGTGAGCAGACAAGCGTCGAAAGAATAAACAGTATGTGTATTCTTAAGACATAATAATATATATGTACAGGTATATATATATGTATATATAATATACAGTGTTTTAATTTTGGTAAAAATGTAAGGGTTGCACTGCATGTGTGTGTGTGTGTGTGTCTGTGTGTGTCTTTGTGTGTGTGTGTGTGTGTGTGTGTGTGTGTGGGTGTGTGTGTGTGTGTGTGTGTGTGTGTGTGTGTGTGTGTGT
>JAOPJO010000111.1:21654833-21667898 GCA_027123675.1 Molva macrophthalma
CCACCACCACCACCACCACCACCACCACCACCACGGATAGTCCTGTTCTGCTGCTGACAACCACACTGGCTAGGTAACAGTAAATGGGCATATTGTGAGGCCCAGAACCTCATGTTTCTCAAATGACTCGCAGCGCGATCATTCCTCGCGCCTCATGGCAGCGAGGGAGGCGCCGCGCCGGATAGAAATAGCATTTTCTGAGACCCTCCTCGTGTCGGGCCCGATAACAAATCTCACAGGACAAAGAACAAAAAAAACCCGGAAGAAACAGAAAAAAACAAAAAAAAAAAGCTTGTCCCCAACTGTTGCGAGCAATCGAGCAATCGAGCGCCGTCGCACTGCAGGCCTTAATGCTGGGTGTGATGTCGCGTGACATTGTTGTCACGAGTGTCATAAGTGTGACATTGTTATGGGCAGAAAGTACCTGGAAGTGAGGCAAGTCCATGAGCAAAACTAAATGAGAGTGGTGTGAACGGAAGGCTCTGTGGTTTATGTTTCCATATGAGCGTGTCGCATGTGCGGAAAGCATCTACGATTAGTCAAGTTTAGAGTCTTTACTTTGCCAGACAACTGCTGTTATTAACGCCTGCGGGTCCTCTTAGTGTCCGTGTGTGTATGTGTGTGTCTGTGTGTGTGTGTGTGTGTGTGTGTGTAAGAGTATGATGGTTATGTGCAAGTTTTTGTATACGTATGTATGTGTGTGTGTGTGTGTGCGTGTGTCTGCAAGAGAATTTGATTATCTGCAAGTTTTGCATATGTGTGTGTATCTGTGTGAGTGTGTGTGTCAGTGTCTAAGAGTGTGACGGTTATGTGCTAGTTTTGTGTGTGTGTGCATGTGCATGTGAGTGCATGTGTGTGTGTGTGTGTGTGTGTGTGTGTGTGTGTGTGTGTGTGTGTGTGTGCGCGTGTGTGTGTGTGCGTTTGCGCATTAGAGTGGAGGAGTTGAGTTGTGGGTGTTTGCGGGACGTGTGTGTGTGATGTGCATCCACCACCACCACCACCACCATCATCATCATCATCATCATCATCATCATCATCATCATCATCATCCATGCACGCGTGTGTGCATGTCGGTGTGGGCGATGGCGTGTGCGTGCGGACGTGCAAGTCGGTGTGTGCGTGTTGACGTGCGAGATGGTTGTGTGCGTGTCCGTGAGCTGCACTGCGGGCACCGGCCTTACCTCCAGGTCGTCAAGGGAGCGCGCTAGGCTGAGTCTCTTGGAGCGTCCGAAGGAGCGCCGTGCCGCGGACCGCTGCGGGAGGGGGGGGATGCCACGGCTCAACCCCCGGAACCGACCGCCCTGCGGGGAACACAGACACGGATGTCCTTATGTGGGAACAGTCATGTGTGTGTGTGTGTGTGTGTGTGTGTGTGTGTGTGTGCGTGTGTGTGTGTGCGTGTGTTTGTGTTCTCAACTTCATGTGTTCATGTGCTTGGAAGGGCACGTTGGCGCAATGTTCTACTTAACATGGTGAACTAATGTGGTCCTAAGCAGCATAACCAATTGGACATAAAAGAGGCTAATGCACTATAAGATGTCCCTGGTCGCCATTAATAGTGCTACTGTAGCTGATTAGCCCAGCACATAACAAAGATGAACTTGCTCATGGAGAACGGATTTTTGTGGTTATTTTTCAAGCGCAGCCTCTTTCAATGGTTTCTGTTTTTTGCCACTGAAATGCTGAATTCCACACCGCACAGGCATGTAGAGGCCTGGGATGATTCTTTTGCTGTTCTGCATTGAGGTGCGCACACACACACACACACACACACATGGCTACACACATAGACACAGACAGCCACAATACACACACACACACACACACACACACACACACACACGCGCACACACACACACACTGAAGTTTAGTCCCTGGAGGCATTTCATCAGATGGCCGCCAGCCCCGTTGCCTAGATACGGCGCACGGACTCTGTGTGTTGTGCTTTATCCATGTGATCGGAATTGCAGGAAGTTGTGCAGATCTCCTCAGGACATGAACACTACATCACGTGTGTGAGGGTATGTGTGTGTGTTTCTATTAGTGAAAAGAAAACGATTGAAAAGCACCTTTAGTGCTCTTAATGACAATGAAGGAAATGAAGCAGGAACTGTTGGGAGTGCCAACGCTGAGAAGGAATGGTGCAGCAGCTCTTGGCTAGCTATCCCATAGACCAGTGGTTCTCAAGCTATTTTTTACTAATGGATCCCCTCTCAGATGTTTTTTTTCTGCAAAGTACCCCTTTTAGCAATACAATGCAACAGAAATTAGGGACAACAGATTATGATTGTTTCTTTTGTTTCATCATTTATTTGGCTTCATCCACACAAACAGTTCTGCAACTGGACTGGGGCTAGACTGTTGCCAAGCAACACAAACAATTTCCTGCACACTAGCTTGCTACTTTGTGTAGGTCCACAGGTTTCCGGAGGCCAGCTGCTTGTATCATGTACATTTATCTGTATGTTTCCATTTATCGTGCAAACCAGCGAAATATGAGTCTGTTGACAGTCACGTTGGGAGCATGTGTGATTCCGATGGGTTAACAGCTTATGATCATTAATTTATTTAACGTTTATAAGAACACCTGTAAAGCGATTCATTGAGTGATACATATTGTTAAAAGTCTCAGTTCTGTTATACTCATGGAATGCCTTTGCCCAATCAAATGATTGGATCTGAACCATCTGTTGTATAAAGACTGTTTAATATCCTGGGTGTGGCTACATCAGAGTTAGCGAGGAGGAACTTTGGGTAACAACATCTAACTGGAGTGTTTTCAATGTACATCTGTGCAGTTTTTCTCTGGCTGACCCGCTTGAGCAAACATGCAATTGTGCGGGCACACACACAAAAAGAATGGCTGTTGATGTTGATGAATTCTCTAAATGTATAAAGTAGTTTGTGTGTGAATTTAAAATGAACTGGGACCTGTTCTAGAAAGCCGTTAGCCGTCGAGTTAGAATTGACATCAATCTTTCCACATTGTCTGTGTCATAAGAAATGCAGTAGGCCTGGATTGCAGGCAAACAAATGCCTCATTATTTACTTTATGCAACAAAGTTTCCTTATTTACTTTATGCACACTGCATTTATATGCGACACACATTCTACACAACATTATTTGTCAGTGCCATCTCACTGATCCTGATTGTTCCTATATTACAAACAAATAGGCTTTAAGTATAGTCATACAACATACAGTCATCGCTTCCTTATTCCATGGCTTTTAAATCCTCCCAATCCTAATGGTTAGTCTAGCGATACTGTCAGATTGTGATTCAAATATCTGATCAAACATCTGATTCAAATCAAACTTTAGTTTACAATTCTGGATTTTCCAAAGTTGCTTTCTAGGGCAGCTTCCTGGTGGAGCCACAGACTGTATACAATAGGAGTGAATGGGCTGCAGGGCTCTGAGAAGTGCAAGACTGCCACCGTGTGTCCAATAGTAAGAAGGACAGTCACAAACACAACTCTAGTTAATGAACAACGATTCGAATCTTTAAGTATATAATGCCAAAAAAAAATACAAAATACCACAAAACTTTAACAAATCGGAAGATTTAAATGTAAAGGAATATATTCAAATGGTCCAATATGTGCATTGCAGTTGAGCTTAACCCAACTCAAACGGAAGGTGTCAGCTCCGTGCCCTGCCTACGGCTCCACCTCTCCCAGTGCTACATCTTTAGTGTAAAGAACAAAAGATGTTTACAAAAGTTTAAATCCAGCTTCCTGTCACTGTCTCCGGTCAGACACACACTTCCTTAGATTCTTTTCTGGGTTCCTGACGCCCAGAGAGAGCAGGCTCAAGGAAGTAGCCGTCTGGCACACAATCAAAAGGAGCAGGAGCCTCTGACCTCCCCCTGTCCCCAAGAGTGATGTGCATTTGTTCTGCATCTGCCAAAACTCAATGCTGCCCGGTGTCTAACAGTGCCATAATATTCTCACAGAAGCAATATTTAAAAGGTGCAGTGTGTAGGGTTAAGTGGCATCTAGAATGAGCTACATAGGGAGCACGTCCTCTTTAACGGAGCCTGCCATGTTGAACCGCCATGTTTCTACAGGAGCCCAGAACGGACAAACGCCTCTAGAGAGGACGCGTTTAAAATGTTGTATCATAAACGCTAGCTTACTTGTAAGCTATGACATATACATTTACGGACTTAATAACTAATTCAAATTATAAATCTGTCAAGGACCCTGAACGCTTGACACTCGACTACTCGATGCTGTAGAAGATGACATCGTTTTGGCCGCTTGATTGTGTTGGACCTATCAACAACAACTCGTGTTTGTTGTTGTTGTGAAAAACAATTTCAAATCATTTCAATGCGTTGAGATGTCCTTAAGATTCATGAGATAAAAAATGTGATAATATTTTTAAGACAATTAGGCAAATCTTAAGTTATATGTTCATTGTAAAAAAGGGCGAGATAAGCTATCATCAAATGGCCCTGATAAAACTAGTGTTGAGATGAGGTGAGCCTTGAGCTACAGCTGAGAGGAGTTGGGTTGGACCTAGCACAGGAAACAGGTGGCCCATAGTCACAAGCAGATGTCTACCTGGTGAATAATGTATGCTTTGATACTGGAGGAGTGGGGATAAATTACTCATCAATCTGATGGGACTGCGTTGCGAGAAAATACAAATAAAAGAAAATAATACACACATGCTGAAAAGAAAGGTTTGGAGGAAGATTGTATCGTGGCTCAAAACACACAAAACACACATCATGAGTGTGCGGACAAGAGACAGCGCAGAGGACTGTATAAACCAGGACCATGTCCGAAGAGGCGGGAGGGAAGAATGATCGAGGGCAGAAGGAGGAACGCATGCATTTACAGCCTCAATAAATGCCATGTTGTGCACACACACACATACACACACAGACAAATGCAAACACACACATACACAAACGCACACGCATACACACTGAAACGAGAGTAATTTTCCAACGAGATGGGGGATTGAGGGTGTGGGGGGGTGGGGCTGTGCATGTCTGCCAACTGTAGTGTTTTCTCATCTCCAGGTTAGTTTTAACACTAGCCTTCCATAGGACCATACAGCAGGTATAGACACTGGATAGGGGGGCTGATTCTAGTGAATACACCTAATAGAGAAGGCTTTACCATGACACTAGGCACACACGCTTGACATTCGCAAAATGTAGTTGGGATTTTGCTGAATGGGAGGTTATTCGAGATGAATAAGCAAAACGCTCAAGATGAATTAGCAAGAAATTATAAAAAGCGGAACATTTTGTATCACTCTGTTGTCAATCTTACCTTTTTCTCCTCCGTCTTGGAGCTTCCACGTTTCCTCTCTCTTCCTCCCCCGGCGCCTCTCTCCCCCCCAGCCCGGTCTCTGTCCCTCTCCCTCTCTCTGTCTTTCTCTTTGTCTCTATCCTTGTCCCGCTCCCCGGCACCAAACAGCCTCTTGGCCCACTCATCCTTCTGCGCAGCGAGCCGGTGGGTGTGAGCTTGGGGGTGCGGCTGGGGCAGCTGGCCCCCTCCGGCCGGCGGCTGCAGGTGGTCCCCGGGGGCCAGCGGGGCCCTGTAGCGGTCGGCGGGGATCTTGCTCATGGGTGGGGGCAGGGTGCTGCAGTTAGCCGAGGACCATCCGTCCGTGGACTCGGCGTAGGACTCCTGATCGCTGCTGGCGCCGGCCTGCAGGTGCTGCTGCCTCCAGTCCCTCAGCACATGTACTGGCAGCCAGCGCTGCTGCTGCTCCACTCCTCCTCCTCCTCCTCCTCCTCCTCCCCCTCCCCCAGCTCCTCTCTTATCTCCGCCCCCCATGGCTCCACCCCTCTTGGCTGTGGGATAGTGGTGTGGGTGTGCCACGCGGGGGAGAGGATGGTGGAGGTCGGCCAAGTGTGGCTCGTGGTGTCGGTAGTGGCCGTTCCTCAAGGCAGGTGGAGGCGGCGGTGGGGGTGGGGGCGGTGGTAGCGGATGGGCCTGCGCTTGGCTGGAGCTCCAGGCGGCCTGCTGGGGAGGCGGAGGGGGGCTGTCCCAGTGGTGGTTTGCAGGGCCGCCCAGGTCCACCAGCAGCACCCGGTTGCTCTTCTCCTCGGCCAGGAAGTTGCCAATGCCGCTGTCGCTGTTGCTGCTGGTGCTGTGGTTCTGCTGGGCGTCGTTGTCGGGGTCGTGGAAGGCCCGCGCCCGCACCCCCTCGATGTTCTCCCCCATGTCCCGGTAGAGGACCGAGACGAACTGGAGCAGGGGCTGGGAGGTGGGGGGGAACTCCAGGCAGCCCCCCGTGTCCGGGTCAGGGGTACACTCGAAGCCAAACCTCCTGGCCACACCCGAGTGAGCCTGAATTTACCATTAACTAACATTAGTTAATGCAGTAATAAGCATTATTATATAGCATTAGCATAGGGTTAGGGTTAGTGGGTTAGGATTAGGGTTAGGGTTTATCATAACCTTATTACACCATTAGTAAATGATAACTAGACTATAACTTAACTGTTAATCAACTGTTAGTTAATCTTATTCCTGCATACAATTATGTAAACAAAAGTTCTATTAATTGTAAATGAATGTATCCTTATTGTAAAGGGTTACCAGGTCATTACTTTGAAGCCACTTGGCTGTTTGCATGTCGTCAAATAAGGGTTGTCTCTGTGACTCCAATTGTAAAGGTAGGCTGCTCACCAAAAAGGGATTATCACCTATAATCACTTATAACTTCATCCACAGATGAGGTGCGTACGGGAAAATACAAATTTCACATAATACGCAGATCCAGACATACCTGGTGGTGACAGAGGTCTGGGTCAACGATAAACACGTGGCAGGAAGTCCTTAACCCTCCTTCTTCTTCGTGACCGTAGTGGAGGTCCACGTCATCGTCTGTGGCCTGCATGGTGACCAATCCGAAGAAGCGGCGGTCGTCTGGACAGCAGGCGCTGAAAGCTAGCTTCTCTGCGGGATAGGTGGCTAGCACCTGCCCCCTGTCGTTGCAAAGACGGACGCTGTCGTGCATCACCTGCGGGGGTGACCAATTAGAAATCAAGAACATAGAATGTCAGGCCGGGACAAAACAACCATCAGTATTTTAGTTTTGTTGACTCTTGTTCGGTACTGTTAATGCATTAGATTGAGGTGTGGCGATAATAGGAGAGTTACGAATGCCTACCTTCATCAGGACTAGCGAATGGATTTTCTGCTCGGCCCGTAGGCGCCTCATGCTGCCTCTGATGGCCTGTATGCTGTCACTTTCTAGGCTTGCTCCCGTGGAAGCCAGCTCAATAGAGCCCAGGTAGCCCACCATCATGCCGACGTTGAGGATGTCCTCGCTGGGCTCCAGACCAAGGTCAGCCCCCTCCGAAACCTCCACATCATGCTGCTCATGATCTTGGAGGTTAAGGTGGTGGAAGTCTGTATCAAGAAAAACGGAATCGTCGTTCAAGAACCTCACCATCTCCTCTTCCGAGAGCAGGTTTGGGTTGCTACGGGAACGGGAAGTTTTCCGATACGAAGGGTACTCCGGTTCCGACGGCCGGCGAGCTTTGGATGAGGACGACGAGGTCACCGCCGCCCTCTCTTTGTCCGAGCTGCTGGAGGAGTGACTGGAGTTCTCGAAGATCATGTTGAAGATTCCTCCAGACTGGAGCTCCGCCACCACCCTCTCCGCCCGATTGATGCCCAGCTGCTTGGGATCCATTTTGGGTTTGTACCACCCGCCATGGGGCCCTGCACCCGATTTACCATTGTTGTTGTTGTTAGCGCCGCCGCCGTGGTGATCGTCGTACTCGTCATCACTGGAACAGGAGTCCAGGTAAGCCGCGGGCATCGCCGAACCGCTATGGGTGCGGTTGGCGGCGGCGCGCTGGTGGTGGTGATGATGTCGCCTGTGGCGCTCGCCCTCCGCGATAACTAGCCTTAAGACACCGGTACAACGTCCAATCAGTTTGACCACGTCCTCGTGGGATGCCTTGGAGACATTGATGTCGTTCACATCCAGGATGTGGTCCCCTGAGCGCAAGCCCACATACTCTGCAGGGCTGCCTTTCAGAATGCAGCTGAGGATGCAAGGGCTCTGGCCCGACAGAGTGAAACCATAGCCTGCCCTTCCCCGTGCCACCTCCACAGCCCTGACACGACCCTGTGGGGCAGGGGCCGGTGACATGGGCTGAGAGAGGTTGAGACCACTTCCACCAACAGCACGTCTCTTGGATAATGTCTCCGATTGCCAGAACATTGTTTCTTGAAGTCCTGGTCCGTCTTTATCTTGAGATCCAGAAAGTGAGCAATTAGTATTCACACAGAATGTGCAAAGCCAGCAAACAAGGCCACATTCATTATGTTCTGTTGTCAAAAGTGCAGTGGAAACTTTGAGCGGTAGATCTAAATGTCACACCTGAGTGTAGTCATGGCATCACTTCTGACAAGATTCTGCCAGAGCTTCCATCATTGTGCGAATCCCTGACATTTTATGAGCCTGGATACCTGCAGTGCAATATAGAAGAACACATTTAGAAAAGTTCCCCTCTCCATGACGTTTCTTTTTCACAATGTCCTATTATTTCCTTTATAGTAAAAGAATACACCAAAACATTCAGAAATATACCACATTTAAGAAAAAGAATAGCCTACAATATGGATGTATCAGATCTTTCCGTTTTATTAGTTGCAATTAAAACAGCACTGCACTGTGATTTTGAAAAGATATGAAGCCACACCTGAATAGGGTTAGGATAGCTCAATGGCAAACGTCAAGTTTAGTTTAAACCCAAAATAGTCCATCGAACGATGTACGCTGCTAGAAGCTACAATGATTAAGACGAGCATCGAGTTATTACACTTTGTATTAACGTTAGTTTTGTTGGTGACATGGCTGTTCTCGATTTTTATTAAATAGCATTTATAACACATATCTCAACATCCGCTCAATAAACACAATGTGAGAAATTTAAGATTAGCTTGGCCGACGTGTATTTCATTTAAAAAGTCTTAGCAAAGCTAGCATTGACTGTGTGTTAATTGTTCGAAGGCCGAATTCATGGCGACTGGATCCAAGGGCGTGTTTCAGCTATGTCATTGCAATGTGCTATAACGTTACACTGCTTTGTATTTGAGTTTACGAAAGTTTGGTGACTTTTCCTACGCGACTGTCCGCACAGACGAGCAGCCACCCTTGCTTAGCACACGGTTCCGCCTTCTTTCTTCGGAACGCTGGAATGTCAGCATGTAACCATAACAACGGCAATGTACACAGACTTTTAATGTCCGGTCATTGGCTTTCCAAGGTGTCAGTCATACGGTGAACTTTCTGCCGAGATATGACAAAAGTTTGATTGAGAAATCACAAATAAAGTTTACAGCGGTGTAACTTGCCCCACAGGTGTCAGAATTCGACGGCATGCAAGTTTAAACACTTATGTTACTAATGTTTGTACTTTACGCCTACAGAAGCATGCATGACTCGATGGGTTATACTCCCAAGCAACGGCCGATAGCCATCTAAAAAAAGAACAGCTGGCTAACGGTATATGACTTCAGAGTTGTAAAGCTGGGCTAGCCTAGAAAAAAGGTAGCCGCGGGTCCTTTTTATGTTCCAATATGCTTGGTTTGCTATAATGAGTTTATTCAGTGCGAGTTCAAAGTAACTTACTTGTCAATTTCCGACGATGATGCGCAGACAAATTCCATAGTTTAGTCGCTAAGGTTAGTTAGGTATACTCAGGAGCGTTGGGTAAACAAAAGAAAAGACTGCACCATCTGGCGAAGTAACGTTTAGAAGGGGACTGGAGAAGGAGGTGTGCTTTAGAGGAGGTCGGGGTGGGCCAGAGGGGGATCAAGATGGTTAGGGTTAGAAATATGCTGTATCCCATGAGGTCATGTATACCTTAGTTTCACCTAATAAGTCAATATTATTGACTTGGAGTGGGAATATTACTTTGAACATAGCTAACTAAATGGAAGACATTGGAAAAAGAATGCATCTTCTTTACGGCCCCCTAATGAGACTTTTATCAACCGATTTATTTATTTTAACAAATGTCATATTTCAAATGGTCAAATACAATGTATGTAGTGCCCTTGTAACATACTGGTGGCAAATGACTCATGATTATACAGACTAGTGGAGGGCAATGATTAAGTAGCATATTGTCCAGTTGTCTCTTTGCCCTCTTGTCGTGTAAGTGTAGGGTAACAAAGAGTGTATACTTAAGGAGCCATATGGCAGCTGCCTAGTAATCCTATTAATAGGGGTTAATGATGGAGACACTTTTCTTAATGAAGTGTTAAAACAAACAAAGCCTGAACACCAACATTTGCATAACATTAGTAGCCTACACGTAAGTATACATAAGCAGAAGACTGGATTGGTAGAACGAAGTAAAAGGTATACAAGTTAGGCCTTCATTTCATTATGTACAATTACGTTGCAAATTGTATCACAACCAATTAAAATATACAGCAATCCAAAAATTCTAAAACTGTCTGGACATTTACAATAGTTTACACTGAACCCATGTAATAGTGCCATTCGACTTTTTGTCAAATACAGCCTCTTCATGTGCTACATGACAAAAATATTTAGTTGTAAAATAAGTCCTCAAGACAGTTTCCCCAATTGAAGCACTAAATTACGTACTTGAAAATAACATTTCTATAACGCCAATGCCATGCAATTGATTGACATTTTTTTAAGATATATACAAGCTAACAAACTTGGAGGATGATTTATTTATTATTTGAATACATTGTCTTATTACCATGACCAAATTCAATCTGTCGCATCAATGTTAAGTCATGTGTGAAGCACATAAACTAATATTCATGTAAAAGTCGTGTTTTAGACCCCACCCCCTTCCCAAAAGTAGTTTTAATGCAGGAGGAAATAGTTCTGTATACTAATTTCTCTGCAGCACATATTGTCTTTCATAAATCTAAATAAAATAAAGCTTTAGTCAAAAAGAAATACTATTGACAAGGAAACAAATGTCCTTTTTTTATGATTATACTTCGCTAAAACTCCTCACCTGCTGAATTGTCAAAGCTGTAGTTGGTCACAAAGGTAAGTCTCCTTTCGAATGAGTTGCAATCCATTCCACGAACCACCATTGCAACCATCGCCCTAACAAACCACTACAACCACCAGTGAACCAAGATAACACATTAACGACTGTAACAAAGTAGTCTGCATGCTTTAGCAAGCTTCACTGTACAAGTTGGGATGTACATCTATACATACAACACGCTTCGTAAACGGAGTCTATGGTGAAGGCCTACCACGCTTCTAGGCAGCTCACAAACAAGTGATAATTGAAGAAGCAAATCATTTAAAAACCCTCGTCTGTGCAATCCCTGGTCCTCTGTTGGGTCATTCGTTATAGCCTGGGAGCATGACAGCAATGCATCACATTACCTCATCGTCTATTAAAAGTTGGTACATCTATAGACAGTAAATTTGTCATGCAACATGGCTTTTTATATTACTTTACAATCATGTGTGTATTACTTTACAATTAATGTGGAATTTTTTGTACATGGTATAACAAGGTACTCCATTAAAAATATGACAAATGTTTCCATTCTTATTACAACAATAACATTGAAATCTTAAATCCTGAGAATTAAAAAAAATAATACAACCAATGGACAGGTCAGACACTAATGCATTTTGGCTCCTACAAGACTTTGATGCAACAAAACAAAAGCAAAAGTCCATGTGTCTGCTCCTGTAACGGGGGTCTCTATTTTAGGCCTTTGCCAGAACAAAAACAATTTAGTTTGCATGTGAGATACAACTCATCTAACCTTCGTCTAGTATGTCAATTTAAGACACAGCGTTCAGACACCATAATCAGCATGGCCATCTTGAAGTGACATGGAATTTGTAATTGTAAATGTGGGAACATAATATGGCTATAAGTGATCATTGACTTTAAAGTATACATAAAACCTCTGTCTTACAAATTTTCTCTCTGCTCTTTCATGTGGGAGTCTGAGAGTGAGTGCACACAACATACAAATATACAACCTCAACGATAGATAATAACAAGCCAATAACATTTTCAAGCAGGCATTTCCCCACCTTGCATCTCATGTATTTGCTTTCTCTAGCAGAGCACACACAAAAATAGACATTTTGGAACTTTAAATATCGTATCTATGTTTGTCTTAGTTGACGCAATGAATAAGGACGTCCTCACAGGAAAATATACAAATCCAGTTTGTTATATAATTAATATGTTCGGTCATTTTCATCAAGGAAACGGGAAGTGTTAAGGTTTGCTGCTTGCCTTGTGGCATATCCTAAGAAATGTTGTAGTGGACATCACAGTTAAAAGGAATATCGGCCAGTGCACTTCATAGATCAGCAAGCAACGTGCTCTTTGTCTCAATACAAACTGACTTGCTTAAAATCTTACTAACCACACAGAAAGTAAGAGCATACTTTCTTACACAGGGAATTTCTACTGCGCACCTCCTCTTGTGTTTTACGCTCGCTACAGTGTTTGACATCACCATGGTGCCTCAAGGAGCTTAAATAACGTCAGATTAGTGTAAAGGAAGTGAGGGCATTAGGCTCAAGTGCTGTGTGTGAGAGAGAGACAAGGGAAACAAATGAAACATTCTCGTCTTAACCATAGTGTCTCCTTCAGGGAGGTGTACATATATGATCCATTTCTCTACCATCAATCCTTTTCCCTCTTCCATCCATCCCTCCATCCGTTTGGCCTCAGAGGGAAGTGTCGTGGTGGATGGACTGCAGGCAGCCCAGGAGCTGGTGGTAGGAGCTGCCTGGCGAGGCCACCGTCTCGAAGACGGACTGGAAAGCCCGGCGGTCCAGCTCCTCATCGATCTGGTGGCGGTAGAAGTCCATGGCCACCAGGCAGAACAGGTTGACGTCCACCACCTCGCTGCAGCCCATCCTGCTGATCACATGGGGCAGCCTGGAGGAAACGCAGCACGGGGTCAAGGACCACAAACCCATGTGGTTATGGCATCTAGAGACACACGGTGGAAGGATCCACACACACACACACACACACACACACACACACACACACACACACACACACACACACACACACACACACACAC